>OZ005750.1:1495000-1717500 GCA_963930835.1 Spongia lamella | reverse complement strand
CTGTGTCGTACAATATATTGTTGTATCGTGATACAAAAGCGGCAATATATCGATACATCCAAATCGTGTATCTTGAAATATGCTGACATATAAACATTAGTGTATGTTCTATTAGAGTGTTTTAGCATACACAGCAGTCACTGACCTTTATATGTGTGTATCACTGAATGTGTCAGTACATCCCAAACAATCACCCTACATGATAGGCAATGTGTGGCATAACAAAACTATCAAACAATCATCATACAACTAATGGGACAATATTACAGTGTGTGAAATAACAGAAATTTTCTGGAGAAATACACTATTTGTCACTATTGTCCAAGCATTTAAAATTGTACAGAAAATGTGTCCAGATAAATTCTAGCAAACTAGAAGGAAAGGCTATTGTAAAACTATTGAGAAATGCAATATCATATAGTGGATTTTATAGTGTCTGCATATTCTTGCAAAATAAAACAGTAGTGACACAAATTTTAGTGAATGAGAGAAGGAGTTTGTTAAAATTAAATATTCGCTTATATATATTAAATTAACGCTATTTACAGAAGAGCTTGGGGCTTTAAGGAGATACAAACAACCATCCATCTCTATATTTGCATGTTCAACTGCCAGCGCTGGATGTTGCGCCAAACATTTTTAGTTTGGGGGTATGAACAGCTGACTAGCATATGAGCATTCTGAGACTGTGTTTCAGAGAGGGGGCTTATATTGATAAGGCTCCAATGGTCTGGCTATGACAGACTAACTCACTCGTTCATTCACAGTTTGTTGTAGCAATAGCATGCAATGATATTTAACTGGAAAGCATTTCGCTGGCATTTGGAAGAGCTTTAAACCCTTTCTGTTGTAGTATCAATGTTCCATGCATCAATAATTAATTACGTGACATAAAAAGTAGCAAATGCAAATTTTTGTGAATTAAGGCATTCACTAAAATAAATTTCTTGCTATAAAAACCCGCTATACAGTATAGTGTCCTGAAAAATTCCAGGCAAATTTTATCAGAATCCGACAGTGTATCACCTAAGTTATTTTGCATACTGACGTATATATAGTTGCTAGGTAATTATGGACAGAGTTAAGGGCTCATGTAACATATTATTACTTCTTAGCAATGAAGTAGTAATGAAGTAAAAGGAACGCACTACTTAGTAACAAATTACAGTAAGATCACAAGGAAAAATAACAGGCTACCTAATATTGTAATGCATTGACTACCTCATTACAACACTACTGCAACAAGAGAAAACATGATCTAGACCAGTACTCTCAGAAACATGCAACACATATTATTTTTATGTAATATTGCTTTTCATGGAGTAATATGTAGCTGTAGTCTGCTACATCAATTCATGAGCATCGATTATCCAACATCAATTACCCAGAACAATCCGCACCACCCACACATGTATACACACACACACACATGTACACACACACACGCACACCACCCATATGACTGTTCTATTGGGGTATTTAATGAAATGTGCATGGGTGTACGTTTTATTAGAGTGTTTTGAATATAAGTTATCCAAATGATTGTACCGTAATGTATGGATATTTTTAATCAACAGTATTTGATCTTACGTACTGTTCAGCTATTATGCACACCCTTCCCCTCAATTAGTTCAGATAATCACTGATGAGTAATATATAAATAATGAGTTACATTTTCAAAGTACCTCAGGCAGAGTATTTTAAATGCAATTTAATTTTGGCGAAGTTAGCAACTAGTGATAAATTCGCCAAAATTTCTATCTGTCAATTACATAAATTTCATATAGTCTAGTTCCAGTAATTAAATAATTTATTATAAGGTGACTCAGCACAGTTCATAAATGGCTTCACATTTATTGGTACGTCTATCGATCTGTTAGTGGGTAGCTAAACTTCATGGCTAACCTTAAATCATTACACGTATAAACTTTGGTTTATAGCAATACTTCATTCAGCTCCAGCGTACATCACTTATAATACTTACGTAGCCTTATAGCCTCATTATTATGCAATCGAGTATACAATGTTTCGATGGAAGAAGTGCAGTGCTTTCCTTTCTAGCAACTTTTGTCTTTTTGGGTAAACAACTTTTCTGTGATTCTCCGATTATTACTTATTATCTCCAATTATTAAGGTTACGATTATGCGCTTAATATTCAATATTATTTTATTATTGTTTTGACTTAATAATCCATCACAATTACTTCATGGTCAGTATCAGTGATGAATATAAGTATAAATGATTATTGAAAACCACTTTTAAATCGTGAGAGAAGCCTATCTTCCTCGAAATTTACCACACACACAATTGAAATGCACGGCTTCACTATTCATCAAAAATGTCAATTTTCAGCGAGTTTAGCCAATTCTAGCTACTAGTATCGATATAAAGAAATATTATCTAGGTCCTGTCGTGGATATTTTGTGAAATAAATGCTTTGCGAATTCAGGACTACATGTCACTGGCTGTAAGAGCCACTAAAAGATGGCTGCCGACGAGGCTTTTAAACATTACAGCCAATCCGTACAGCGTTTATTTCACAAAATCTCCTCGACAGGACCTAGATAATATTTCTTTATATCAATACTAGTAGCTAGAATTGGCTAAACTCACTGAAAATTGGCATTTTTGATGAATAGTGAAGCCATACATTTCAATTGCGCATGTGGTAAATTTTGAGGAAGATAGGCTTCCCTGACAATTTGAAAGTGGTTTTCAATAATCATTTATACTTATATTCATCACTGATACTGACCATGAAGTAAAAGAAGCATTATTAAGCCAAAACAATAATCAGGCCACCAAAAATAATATTGAATATTAAGCGCATAACCCATAACCTTAATAGGGACATAGCTACAGTATATGTATACATACATGTAGAGATACATGTAAAACAAGTTGATGTATTATCATCTAAAAACCAGGCGCTGTGTAGGCGAGACGCTGTGTAAGTTAAACCACTGTTATTAAATGTAATGTAATAGTAATTAATGATGTCATGGGTAAGTCACGTGAGCAAAGATTCATCACTAAGGAATACATAGCAATGCATACAAATTTAATTCTCTTTTGTTTAAACTGGCTTTATACTTCATGATAAAACTTTTTAAAAGTAGTATAAAGTTGAAAATTCTTACTGTAACACTATAGGCCAGTCTCCTTTTATAAGCTCCACAACCAGCACGGCACGCCCACATTTAAAACTGAAGTGCTCCGTCTTGTTAGCAATGTACAGCTGGTTAAACGGCTTTTACTTGTGAAATGAACAGCTAACACGGCAATACCTCAGCAGTAGCTCATGACACGCTTCGTTACTAAGGCCCCGCCCATCAATTATATCGACAGCAAGTGTGAGAAACTGAAAAGTAGTAGTACTTGTTTGATTGGTTATTCAGACTTCATTTCACGTGAATGGTTTTTAATAGCCTGGGGGCACGCATGCACACGTACACGCACACGCACACACACACACACACACACACACACACACACACACACACACACACAAACATGCATACCGACTTCGCGGACGAACACAATTTCAAGAAACCAGGCACGTGCCTGGTTTAAAAAGCAACCAGGTAAGTATCTTCTTGCTCATTCCTACAGATTGAGAAATTTTACAACTGTAAAAAAACATGCACGCAGCTTGGTGTTTTTCACTACAAATATTGACAAAATCGCCAAAATTAAAAATGCTAAATCTTCAAATTTGAAAATCGTTAAATTAACCTAACACCACAATAACTCGGCCTAAGGTAACAACCTCATCTCTGATCATGGACTATCTGGCACCTGTAAGATGAACTATTAGTATTACTACTTACTAGTTCATATATGTGACGATAAATGGAAAAGTATACATGATAAACCATGACATCATTTGCCAGCTATCTTCTTACTTCAGATAATAGAGCATGTTTTTGAAAGCGATCATTATATTTGAATATTTATTAGAGAGAGTGTCCAAATATATTTATATTTTATTGTTTGATTAAATTTCCATGTCATGGAAGTGCTTAGCTCTCTCATTAGCTCTTGCCACAAGTAAACCAACAATTACATTTATACCTTGGTTAAGCAACCAATGTTTTGTTATAGCCACAGCGGAAAGGAGATCAAGCACCAACATCCAAGGTTTGTCACTCCTATAACATAACATTATTGTTACTTGTATCCCGGTGCGTGGGTGGATCAAAAAAGCCGCCAGGGTGGATAACTAGTTATCCACCCATTGTCAATGGTTACATGATGCAAACATAAAATACGAATATTCTCAGCTTGAAAATAGCAGCGAAACTATTTCAGGTATTGTATAACCTAGTTTATAATCGATAGGGATAGTTGTAGCGATGTTGTAGGCTACTTTTGCAATGTTGTTCCAGAACGAATGTATAAGAGTTGCCTAGGAAAACTAGCTAAAAGACCAGTGTGTTCACCGGGATACAAGCCAGTTATATCCCAGTACACTTGTGGATTATCTTAGTTATTACCCTCGTCCTCGGCTTTGCCTCGGACTTGGGTAATAATTAAGATAACCCACTCGTACTGGGATATAACTATTACTTTACAGCGAGACCTAACAAGAGAGCTAAGCAACTTCCATGACACAGATTTCTGTAACTATGCAAATTACCTTATATGTATTAGTTATATCACAGGATATCTTGAGTCTGAGGTGAAGCCGTGGATGAGGTGAAGCCGTGGAGCCATGGGCGAGGTGAAGCCGTGGAGCCATGGGCGAGGTGAAGCCATGGAGCCGTGGACGAGGTGGAGCCGTGGACGAGGTGAAGCCGTGGAGCCATGGATGAGGTGAAGCCATGGAGCTGTGGACGAGGACGAGGTGAAGCCATGGACGAGTGTTAATAACAAAAATATCCTACAAGTGTACTGTGATATAACTGGCTTCTATTCCACCTGCCATAAATCTGTAGCTTGAGGTCCTTTGTTGCAGTAATTTACAAACACATGTTTTTAGTACTACAAACAGATGCAACTAGCCTTTAAAATAATTTACAATAATTTACACTCTATTTGAAATTGAACCAGGGGCAGATCAGGATTTTCTGAGAGGGGGGTCTGAACACAGAGGTGTATCTCTGAAGCAGGGGGTCTGGGGGGCATAGCCCCCCAGAAGCTATAGGTTTTTTGTTATTACAACACCAAAATCATGCTTATTGTAAGATATAGAGCATATTTAAGTAAATACAAGGAAGTATTTAACCAAATATGGAGTAGGGGGTGTGGTGGGTGCAACCCCTTGGAAGATATAGGTTGTTTTATTATATAAAGTGCTGAAATGACACTTATTTCAAGAAATAATGCATTTTAGTGTTTTTATACCAATACATCACTCTTTTGGCTTCTTTGATATATTTCTGGAGGAGGGGGTCTCGAGACCCCAAAGACCCCCCTGGATCCGCCCCTGTGAACCACATTAGGCTTTGAAATTTTTCTCACTGGATGATAACCACCCCAGCTGGATGATATCATCCAGTGGTATGTATTAGTTATATATACCCAGAACAAGTATGGTATCCTTGTTATTACAGAGACCCAGGTAGAGTGTTAATAACAAGGATACCATACGAGTGAATGGGGTATAACTTATTTATCTCCCACAAAGCTTGTTCACTTGTACTAGATCCTTTGTCATGAAAGGTGTTTGCGTGTAGAAACTTTGTTATTGGTAGCTGTAAATAGGTGTTAAAACTGTAATCTTAAAGGTTTCTGGGGAGGGAGATATTATAGTTATCAACTGGTTGATAACTATAATATCTCCCTGGCGGCTTCTTTGGTCCGCCCACGCACTGTGAGATAATGTAGCTATAATCCAGTGCTTTCCTTTGATGTATGGCTTCATTGGGATAGAAGTACTATTAGTACATACCTGGAGTCTGCACTGGCACTAGCAATTCTTGGGGATTCGCCCAGGTGACATAATGACATCACCATGTCATCATGTGAGCCAAGTGTAAACAACTGCTGCAGGCTGTGACCAGGTGAGGCATGCTCCCAAACCTCTAATAGTCCACAATCTGATGCTACTGCTAGCAGATTATCAGTAAGCCATAGTACATCACTGTTGCCTGCCATTGTCCGGGCTGCGGTTAGACTGCGGTTACTGACTGACTGAAAGTTTTTTACTGACTCAACTGCCCACAAAGAACCTTCCCACACACGGCCAGTTAAACATGAAGACACCACTCCTATCAAGCCATCTAAAGTAACAAAACATTATAATAATGTTGATATTGAGGGCTGTCCACTAGTGTATGAAGGTTCTTCAAGTATTATGTAGTTACTGATTGCCTTATTTTTAGGAGTGTACCAACACCCAATTATTTATATTTCAGACAGCCGATGTTTCAAGCTGATACTGATTATTACAAACACAGTATATAGCTAAAATATGCCGATACCGATTGTCTAAATAATCTGCTGTTTCCGTTTGCCAATTCTCACAGTGTAAACTTGTGCAAATTAATTCATTCGGAATAAAATTTTACCACTTACATTGTCTGCCTAGATACTATAGAGCATGACTACTCTAAAGCCTAGGTTGAATTCTTGTGCTTATGATTGTCGCTAAATTAGCAAAATTTTACATCTCATGAAAACAATCCACTATGGAGTATATCACTTTGTCCTAAGAGAACACGGCTTGAATAAATATTCATAAGTTACAGTAAGATAATGAACAAATATCTGAATGCTTGTCCCAGCTCTAATTTAATGCAATATCCATTATTATGATATAATATCCATCATTATGATGCAATATCCATCATTATGATGCATTATCCATCACTATCAATCATTATCATCATTATGATGCATTATCCATCATTATAATGCATCACCTAGTTACCAGATTGCCTCAGGCTTGGTTACAACCATGATGGCATACTCAATTATATGATAGGAGACATTTCCCTGAGATCAACAACTATTATATTCATCCATTAACACTGTTCAAAGGATATCGTAAAAATTCAACTCAGTGGTTTCTCCTTTGATTTCTTCATGAAAGTGATATTTACACCACCCCACAGACAGGTGGACATCAGATACATCACACTAAAATCTCTGAACTCTACCCTGTGCTGATGTAATAGAATATATTAACAAGATGTCTTCCATCTGCTGCCCGCTTAAGTTAACATGTTTTAACTTTTAAGGCTCAGCGTGGGAGGATTATCTTGACCACACTATCAAGTTAATGGCTACCTCCAGTGTGCAGTTGTTTGATCTGGCAGTTGTTTGATCTGGCAGTTATTCCCAGTGATGTAACATCAAAGCACACAGGATCTTTCCAGACAATGTGTCAATTTGAAAACAATACACCTCAGTATACACAGTATATTGATTAGTCTCACAAGTTGCCATTGGTAACCAGGGAATTTTGTTATGAAAATAGCGAGTTGATTTATAGGATATATATTTAAGATTGTCTACTTGGAGACCTAGTTTCTTTAATTCCACAGCTCTTGGTCACATGAAAAAATTTGGGCACACATGGCACCAACATGCATGCACACAACCACCACAAGCAATGTACATGATACTGTATTTTTCTTAGCTTGCCACATGCTTGGTTACGTTTTGTGTATCTCCTTCACGCTGTTCAAAAAATGACAACCAATGGACTAGATCAGCTACCCTCGGCTTTGTTGATTACTAATACACTCATGATCAGGTAGTGCTGAAAGAAATAATCGGATATTCAGACTATTCGTTAAAAATAATGATATTTGTATAGTTTGAAACCAATAGAATATTTGTTTTTCTATTTAAAGCCTTACATTTATCTAGTATAGAAGTTTCTTTGCTTGTTTTTTATTGCATAATGGATATTTGACTAAAGGTTTTATTTGATTTTGAAGATAATTTTTTGCTTTTTGTGATTTCTTTTCCTACTAACCTGATAATAAGTTGTTTTATCAGAGGTATTAGGTCATTTTTATATATGGTTTTGGACAATAGATTAATCAGTATTCGTTCGAATTGGGAACCAACTATTCGAATAGTAAAAATTGCCATTCCTTTCAGCACTACACTCAGGGACATCCAGGGGACATGCAGGTGCTCCAGGAGGATGTCAACTGCCTTAAGACAACCAGCCAGGGTTTCTTTCAGGGGGGGCGGGGGGGAGCATTCGCCCCCCCTTGGCTTTGGCTTGCCCCCCCTTGGGATTTTGTTTTGACAGTGAATCAATTTAAGTGTTTTAAATCTTTAACAGTTATGCTATGCATAATAAATGTTAACAATAGCGCCCATGTTCTCCATGCCATAATGATGTTTATAGTTAGAGATGACTCTTGATTTCACAGTTATTTTGATTCTACATTATATAATATTTTGACTCTGAAATGCCCTCAGATTCAATCTCAGAGCATCTATTTTCAAAAATTTTCTGGGGGAGCATGCCCCCAGACCCCCCTAGCATTAGCATGATGCTACACATGCTGATTGTGCTTCACACAATAACACATACAATCACTGAGCTTGTTACATAATAAGGCCCCACTTTAACTATGTACTCTGGAGTAAATTCCTGGATCCCCTAGTTTGCTTCCAGGAGGATCATACCACATTGCCCCCCCCCCCCAGTATCCCGTTATACCTCATTTTGACCCCCCTTGGCTAAAATCCTGAAAGAAACCCTGCCAGCCCTTCTCTCTCAACCACCACGGAGTGGCGAGATCAGGGTGCATGATACTTCTTGTCACAAGAACCGTTTAGAATGTTTATCAATTAGTCCTGCACAGTGGTATGTGAGGTAGTTACATAATACTCCAGTACCTCATACACTATACTATGTTCGCGAAAATGTATGATAAAAATTTGTCAGGCCATATCTCCCTTGTTTTATAGCCTATCAGAGCGCTTCTTGTATTAATGTTTCCGGCATTTGAAGGGCTTCACGACAATATAAAATTTGTAATCATAGGATGAACACAATGGAAGTTATTCAAGGGAAATGACCGGCAAGGTGAACACGAACAGACTATACATTACGTATCACCCACATCCTCAACTTCATCAGATTTGAGCAATAACTAAATTACCGTATTCCTATATATTGAATACCACTATGCAATTTGTTACATCCCTATACCTCAGGGTTTTCCTGATCCACCATTGCAGACACTGGAACCAGTTTTTTTAAATACAGAAAAAACCCACATGGAGTACCTGTCTAAACAGATAATGTTTATTGTGCCAGTTAGCCATTCCTTGTGTGAAATTACTGTATATGTGGTAATCCCTAGGGACAGTAAGCTTCCCAAGTGCAAAAAATATTTCAAGACTATGTATATCTATGTACTTAAGGTTGTGCCAATTTTCGAATTGAAGATGTATTACTTCTAGTATTTTAAAATGTCAAAAAAGGATATTTACATTTTTCCATCATTAACACTACCATATTATGTACTCTTGACACTACCCTTGAGATAATCTACTGTATTGGTAACAAGCTCCATTATTACTACAGTTTGTAGAACCTGACTACCCCTATTGCCATTAATAGAACACCCTAAAGGTTAACTCGACACTTAGCAATTTCTGACTACTCTATTAGGGTATTATGCACAAGTGGTTCCATTGTAGATAGTAGCGGAGTGTGAGACTGACGATCCTTGTTAATGGAGTAATTTTTAACCATAAAAAATACAGTTCCCTCAGTTGTAAACAACTTCCTTAAGCGTAATATCCACTCAACTTAAGTTGTCTATATCAGCTTGACCTGTTTCTAATGTGATCAGATTTGCAATAACCGACCGTATTGTCACAATAACTGAAATCCATTTTATTTTTTAATATTGTAGCCACACTCAAGCACTATCCAGACACAGTAACAACATAGCTATAGATGACCAGGTCTGCTTTTACAAACAGCTTTTCTCGACCCTGTCAAGCCACTAAGGTTCACAACAGAGCCTGTGGGGCCACTGAGGTGCATTATTAAGACTGCATGGGGTGCCTAACTGCTGCCAGCCCTGAGTCTTGGCCAGACCTATGGTCTGACTACAGTCTAAAACAAGAAAGCTAGAGTGACTTCAATATTTCAGATTGGTATTTCTTGAAATACAAAATGTGACAATACAGTCGGTTTTTGTAAATCCGGTCACATATATATAATTATTAAAATGCTTGCATTGTAATATATTACAATACTGCAATAACATTAGATACATCAGAAAAGGTAACTGCTTTCACCAAAATAAACTTATACTTACATATTAATGTTTCAACTGATAACCTGTTATCTCAGCGGGTATAACCATACGGCTATTTACCATTGTGAGGGCTCGTACACATACAATGCTGTGTAATTTAGCTATAATAGTATGAAAACAATTGATAGTGGCCAAAGTGCAGTAGCTACACATCAACACAAGCACAAAATATACAGCACTAACCGCTGGCCCGATGAACAACAGCCTCCAAGTGTAGTGGCGGATCCATAATTATAGCAAATAGTATTTACTGCGCTCTAATTAAGATAACTTCAATACACGCGTCTCAATCACGTGCGCGGAAGTAAAACTACGTGAGCCAGACCGCTTTTATTTGTGGGAGCGGAAAAAGGAGGCTGGCCCGCGAGACTATGCCGGGGGGTCCGACACGATTCCAAATCTCGTACAAGACTGCCAAGATTCTGGAATAATAAATCAAAACTTCGATACTATTCTTGTATTTCTCCGTATATTAATCACGTGATACGATTGCCTAATTTGGTAAACTGAAATCCAGTCATAAATCAAGCCAAGATTCCAAATCTCGTAAAAAATCTGGTAATATCGGACCCCTCAGACCATGCATTGTATTGACCACATCAAAATTAATAGAGATAAAAGTTTATCATAAAATAACTCTTTCTTATAGCTACATTAAAACATCTGCAACTGATATGAAGTGCTTTATATTTACAAAACTGATAAACCATGTCTGTGAAATAATTACAATTGCTTGTGAAATGTAGTGGTGGTGACTACAGTAAATATTCATCCTTTATAAAATAATACATTTTCCTTTCTTCTTCTCTTTCTGTCCTCCTTCACCATCTGGTTTCTTTGACCTTCTGTGTTAAAACATGAATGAACAAATATACTAAATGCACTTTACATGCACACACATAGACACATGCATGCACACACATGTACATGCATGCACACACACACGTACACACATACGTACACACACACACACACACACACACGTACACACGTACACACACACACACACACACGTACACACACGTACACACACACACACACACACACACAAACACAATGCTTACCTTATTACTCTCACTAAGTCATGGAATGCCTTATCTACATGAACCTTGTGTTTAGCACTAGACTCCACATACTTGACCTACAAAAAGAATACCCTAGTGTAATTGTAGTGCACAACTTGTACCTATATATTACAAAGAAAGATGAATTCCTCACAAACAAGCACTAGTCACTTTGTAGCATTGCTTCAAATAAATTTTGCTATTGATATTGTAGACCTGATCACGTAACTTAGCATATGGTAGGAGCCAAAAATATTGGGGTATTGTAGTAACATAACAGACAAACATTTTGAGAGCTCATATATATACTCCCAGCTTAAAAAGTTAACATTCATGGGCTTCATTGTCTGTGGTCCCCATACCAAAAAAGAAAACAAAGCTTGTACCACATAGGCAAGGTAACCATCAAGAATAAACAAACCTTCATCTGGGCTGCTAAATCTTCTCCTTCTTGATATGATACTACTCTCTCGTTTTCCAGATCTGCTTTATTGGCAACCAAAATCATTGGAAATTCATTTCTATAACAACACAACTTACTGTAAATCACATGTTAAGCAAACACATGTTAAGCAATTACATGTCAAGCAATCACATATACTGCACAATTGTTATAGTAACATTTGCACACAACTGACATATATAAAGGGGCAAGCTGCCCATATAAACGAGGTGTACATGAACTTTGTTTAAGTATCTGTTGGTCTGTATGTTCATAAATCAAGACTCGCGATAGTGAGTCGCGAGGCCAAGAAGCAGCAGCATACGCGACCACTGAGTGGGTTATTTACACGTAGTACCGCACTGAAATTCACAAACGCTCTAGCTAAGCCGCCACAAAAGCTATCGCTTAGTTATCACAGACCCACAACGTTATTACTATATAGAATCAATAAACTGAGAATGGAGGAAGTTGGCGCCACCATTCCTAAGTACCAGCCATTGCGAGTTTTATGGCGCCGTTCGTGCGCCCACGTCCGACGAACCATCCCTTCCCACCCGATTCGCCCGTTACTCGAGAATTAGTACCTTCATTGTTTGAAGAATTAATAACCTGAAGTTCGTCGAAATCGGTTCAGCTAGTCTTCTGATACAGCCTTATAAATCCTTCCTTCCACAAAAATTTTTTTGACGCGGCAGTCATTTTTTTTTCTTCTACTTTCTTTCTTTCTTTGTTTCTTTCTTTCATTTTCATCGCACACTTTTTCGTGGGCTTGCAAGAGCTCGCGTGAACCCCGGAAGTTTTTTTCAAACTCTCTTTTTGTACATTCACTTGTTTGTCTAATAACTCACTCGTTTCTTCATGGATTTCAGCCAAATTTGTATCAGCGCTTCTCCCATGTATGCTCTACCTGTCATACTACTTTCATCCTGAAGTAAACACTTGAATGTATTTGAGAAAGGCTATTACACTGCAGGTTGATAGTTGCCATAACTTGGACCCCCTTGAAATGATTTGCATAAACTTTCAGATACACTATCTATATTGATGTATCACTCTGTAGTGAAAGTTTAAAAAAAATTGTAGGCTTGAGTTTTTCAAAATTCAGCTTCAAAGTTTAATTTACAATATTGTATGCTAAGCAAGTACAAGTTATGCCCATGCAGTACTTCTCTGCTGCTTGCTAGTAATAACATGTTTCCAAAAAAGTGGTGATATGCTAAACAAAAACACCCCGGGTGTAAAAAAAGTGCGAGGCCAATTAGAAGCAGCATTGTAAACAGGTGCGACCAAAAACTTTGATATCAGTTGAGGCCAAGAAGTTACTTATCAAAAATCTTTTTAACTACTTGAATGACATACAATAGTTTATAGCATATTTTCACAACTATGATTGGCTTGTCACTTGGCCACCTTTATTAATAATGATGGTGTGAAAAAGGTGGCCAAGTGACAAAGCCAATCATAGTTGTGAAAATATGCTATAAACTATTGTATGTCATTCAAGTAGTTAAAAAGATTTTTGATAAGTAACTTCTTGGCCTCAACTGATATCAAAGTTTTTGGTCGCACCTGTTTGCAATGCTGCTTCTAATTGGCCTCGCACTTTTTTTACACCCAGGGTGTTTTTGTTTAGCATGATAATTTACAAATGTACGTAGTAGTAATTTCTTTAATTGTTCATTGCAGTAATGAGTATTGAAGACATGTTTTATGCACTTCTTTTGTATCCCAACATTCAACAAACAATTGAACTAAGAAGCAAGTTTATTGATTGTCAATAAATAATAATTTCAACAAGCACTATTATAGCTACATAGCTACAATGCGTCGCAAACAGGAGCGTCAGAGCAAAATTGAAAGCGGCAAGGTAAATGGCAAGTAACTACCAACAAAGGCTGGCAACTCAGTATAAAATATGCCTTCCTAGAATAGTTTTTTTCCAAAGGTACCATCTAGGGATGCAACAATATGGGTCATTGCCATATTGCGTATTACATTTGAGTGTATTGCAATATATTGCCGTATTGCAATATATGATTAAATTTGAAAAAAGAACACATCATGTCTTTAAAACTTGTTTTTAGCAGTAAAGGCTAATGTAGAATAGCAAGAAATTGTACTGTATATTTATGGTTACAAGAGGTCCAGTCATTTTTGTAGTGTAATAATCGGATACTTACAACTTTGAAGGCAATAAATGTTGCAATATACCGTATAGCGGGAAAGTTTGGCGGGGGAAAAGTTTGGCGAATTTGGCGAATCGTCCGTGATTCGCTAAACTAAAACCATCCAAATTTTTACTTATATTTATTACCTTATGGCTGAATCTATCCATTCGCCAAACTTTTCCTCGCCAAACGCTCATAACAGCGAAGTTCGCCAAACTTTCTCGCTGCCAAACTTTCCCGCTATACGGTATTGCAATATATCGCAATGAGCAATATATCGATATTTTTATCAGGTGTATTGCAGCAATAGATATTGCAATATATCGATATATTGTAATATTGTTGCATCCCTAGTACCATCTCAGGAACTGGAGCTGTGCCTAATTATTTCTTCTAAAATTCTTTTAAAATTACCTATTATTCCTAACACCCTTTACCTTAAATTTATGTTAATAATTACAATATCCTACTTATTAAGTACACAACATAACATTTATTACCTTAAATGTGCAAGGAAAGGCCTCGATCTGCAGCATGTGAAGTTGTGTCATAAATATGAGAAATATTTGATTGTGGGTTTAAGTTAAGCTCACACTTCACAGCAGCGTTTGTAATAATTATACACTAGAGACAATATGCTAGAGAATTTAAAAGTAAGCATTTTTTGTTTTTCTGTTTTATAGTGTAGAGTGTGTGCCAGTAACACGTCTGCACAAACGATTTCATAATTTTAAACTGACTGTTCTATTAGAGTATATCAACCTAGGTGAGGAGAGGAAATCCTTGACCATACTGTAGTGTCCTCATTTTTAGAGATCCCTGAACCATTTATCAAGGCTGATTGGTAATCTTTAGGATACAGTAAAAATATCAACTATACGATTATGGTAACTCATAATTGCCCAGTATAATGTGCAATACAAAATAACACATGTGACACCATTGATATTACATGTGTATATTATTCACCTGTCCTTCACTCTCAGTATCTGCTTACGAAACTTTGGAATCTCTTCAAAACTATTACGATCAACAATAGAATAGACCAATAGGAACCCTTCGCCGGTGTGCATGTACTGTTCCCTCATGGCACTGAATTCCTAACAAACAAACAAACCAGTAAAGTTTCCAGTACACACTTCAGTTAACTACTGTACATGTATGTCATACAATAAATACCTTTACACATTTTAATAATTGTTAGTCATTGGAACAGAGCAAATAGCACGGTGTGTGGAAAATAGAAAAATGTATAATTATGTTGTATGCTATATGGTTACTATGGTAACATGTTTCATATAATTATTATTATGTTATGCATGTGAGTATGGCAGTCCCCTTTATATGAAACTTTTGTGGCTATTTTGCTTTGCAGGTATATAAACAAAAACTACTACATATGACATCATACATAAGGGTGTAGATTTCACATTCTGTTTTTGACCAGGCCCAGCCGAAGGCAAACACATGCCTTGTTTCTTTTATCTGGGAAGTTGATATGCATGTGTGTTTGCCCCACAAGGGCATAAGTAAACTATTCATGTGAAATGAAGTTGTTAAACAAGTTTCAGTTTTTTTACAGATATATGACATTCACGGTGTGGCCTTAGTAACAAAGCGTGTCATGAGCGCCTGCCAAAGAATACTAAGGTACTGCTGCAATTTTTAACTAAAGTGCTCTGTCTTGTTAGTAATGTACGACTGGTCCTCTTTCCATGAAATGAACAGCTAATAGAGCTATTGTTAGAGTAACTGTTGTAGCATAAGAAATAGTCCAATTGCTTTAGAAATGTAAAATACATACCTAGTTGAACAGCTTTGACAGGCATATCAACATCATATTTTAAGCCTCACCATTTTGTTGATGCACACCAAATTCACCCAATCTAATTCCTTGGAACTGTTTTTAAACCAAGTGTGCACCAGCCATAGGCCAGTGTATGCCTGATTTCTTGAACTTTTGTCTGTGAAGTGTGTGTGTGCGCGCGTGCCGCGTGTGTGTGCACCTGCGTGTGTGTGCACCTGCGTGTGTGTGTACCCCCAAGGCTATCAGTAGCTACTCACATGAAATGAAGCCTTAAAACTGGTTAAACAGGTTCTACTGCTTTTCACTTTCTTATATGACACTAAAAACCAGGCACTAACTATACCATTAATCTACTGCTGTTGTTACGAATAAGTCGTGTGAAGAAAACCTTTAAGTATTTTGCTATGATCATCATTGTCTGTACTTTTAATAGGTTAACTGCTCCAGCATAACCTCTGAAAATCAATATGACGCACTTCATGACCTTCTTGTCAAAGCATTTCTTGCATGGTGTGAATCACTAATGACGCATATCCTCATTGCTATGGGTCCTTAAAGCCAACCAATGGCTAACCTACTATTAATAGCAATAATACCATAAATGTAATGTTCAGTGGTCTAAATTTAGTACAAAAATGTTCAACATCAACATGTCGTATGCAAGCCCACACTAACCATAATAAAACAAAAACAATTCACACATACCATTCACCGTACAAGCAACATCAAAAATAAAATTGTTTCAATTTCTTCTGCACAAAGCCATGGTGAAAACTGGGCCATCATACACAACAATACCAAAATACATCCAAAAATAGCCACTCAGCATACTAAAAATAACTACTCAGTTTACATGGCCCCATATGGAAAAAACAATTTAAAACATGAGAAATCAGTAAATGCAATACCATTTGGCATTAAGTACAACAGATCTAGAGGCTTATAAGCACCACTGCATTAATTCAGAGCCCAATACTTATTAGTAGTCATATCATACTTTACTACTATGGGTGCTTGACAACAGCAGCTAAATCACCTTATAAAACATACACACATGATATCACTAACATTACATGCATGTGGGTTGGGGAGGTACAACTGGCAAGAAACAAATAGTTTTGTAGGAGTATTTGAGATAACAAAATAGCGTGTGTGCGTGTGTGTGTGCGCGTGTGTGTTATATATATATACTCACTTCTTGTCCTGCTGTGTCCAAAACTAGAAAGGGAAAATGATTAGCATTAACAGTGATTATAGAACTACAAAAATAGCACAAAAATGTTTATATTACTGGGAATTACAATAACAAAATATCTATTCTCAACAAGCAGACATTACCTGTACATGTTTAGTGTTTAAAACATTTTAAGGACAAGTCACAATTAATTGACAATTAATATTGTTCATTACATGTGTAGTCACACACATTTGCACTTTAAGTTGCCTTAAAGTGAGGGAATTATGGCATGACATATGCTGCAGAGCTCAAAATAATGGACTCACAAAGACTGAGCAAAAGTGCAACTTGATGGAACAAATTTACTGTATCTATGCAATGAGAGAAGCCAATGATAGTCATTATGTTCCTAAATGAACAACCGACTTCAAGTACTTATGATGAGCCTCTAATTTTCCGTATACCAGCGCCTACATGTATGTTCCAAAATAGGGTTAATACTTAGTGGCAAGAGTCCATACTCTATTATGGACTCTTGATAGCAGCTATACAAGAATGCATTATATCAAGGGAAGTGATGCTTTATCTCACATGCAAGCTAAGGTTATCTGTTGACCAACACAAACACACACACCAAACAGCAGCATTACATTAGTAGTTGTATGGGATGCTAATTACAGCACACTTACAATACAATCATCCACTTAAATCATTGACAACTAGACCAGTTATACTGGGCACCCTATACAACATTTAAATAGGACAATATACTATTAACAGCCTAAACAATAAAATTCCTACATCAATGGAAGATTAGCATACATCACCTGGTAATAAGTTAGGAAATTTGTTGCTGTACTTTAGTGCGATAATCCCACTAGAGTGGAAATCTTTAGGGATAGTAATTTCTGCAACCTTCATACCAAACTTGTTTTCACAAAACATGATATGGAAATCTAAGCCACTATTTGGTGTTAATTGCAAAATCATTACCCCCTATAAAAATCTACACCATGGCTTAAAATCCCAAGCTTTTTCATACACACTAGTGACACTACTATTTATAGAAACGTACACCATTAAGAATTACACATGCTGGAATACACAATACCCATGTATTGTTGCTTTAAGCCTTTAACTGCAAGACACCCTGTTCCTTCCACTTATTCTATTGTGTGTGTATATTAAATGCATAATTTTATTATATTATGTACAAACAAAGATGTAAACACTGTATTTAAGGGCAAGAGGCAAAAATTAGCTAAACATCTTATATAAAAAACAAACTTGATGATCAATATAACAGTTAGGTGACCACTGCAATAGGCCATTTCCTATTCAAAACATTCCTGACTAGTTTAGTAGACTGAACATGGTTTTTACAAACAAAACAAATTAGTACAACTATTGTTGTGCAGTGAAACAAATTCTGTACTTGTAAGTTGTTGTTGCCAGTTTATGTGACAAGGCTATCAAATGCTAACTAATGCTAACTAATGTACAAGATACCATGTAAGAGCTAATGATATAGTAGTGAAGGCAGCTTTGATCAAACAGTGTTCACCCATTCCTACAAAAGGTCACACACCTCACCATACACATGAACATCATCCCTGTCACTTGCAAGACAGCATTAACAGAGAGTAGTGATTGTGATGTGCGGGCACACTCCATAATTATAAGTATTGCTTTGAAGTAGCGATAGCTCTCTTGCTGTGTGACAGTATTACTGTACAACATTGACCCTTGTTATTACATACACTGCATTGTGCAGGATGAGGCACTTCCTTACAAGGGACCACCTCTATATTCTACGGTCACATCAGCCCAAGCATTTGGTCTTATCAACTACTACATAAATGCTTACTATCCAATACGGCTACTTCGTCATCAATGACGCATTGCTTTCGGTAGCTATCCTCAATGGTAGGATCATATTCCTCTACAAAATGTGACTGGATGAACTGAATGGTGAGCGCTGACTTGCCAACACCGCCTCCGCCGACCACTACTAGCTTGTACTCGCGCAGTTGAGTAGACGCCATATTTACTAGTACTCGCAGTGAAACGTTATCTTACCATGCACACTGGGGCCAAAAACCACACTGAGCAAAACTACTAGAGAAATTTATTAATAGGCTGATTTTCTATTAATAGTAACAAGCATGGATCTATTAATAGAAACATACCTAATACAGCTTTAATAGCAATACCTATCTAACTACCGGTATATAATTATGTATTACTATTTCTCTTTTCCCAAGTTTTATCATTGATTATACAATAAAAAACCTTTGATTGCAAAGAGCTAATACTACATGGTCATATATATTAATCACACACGGACAATATATTCATCATAGTTTTTCAGGATTATCATCTACATGGTGGCTGGCTTCTTCCATTACTAGAGGTTCATTCTCTTGTTGCTGTTGCTGTTGCTGTTGTTGGCTAGTCTCACTCCTTGGAGAATGGAGTTGTATGACGTCCGCTGTAGAGTTAAATTTAGGAAAACAACCATGCATAGCTAGCTATAACTAGCTATAACTGGGTAGCTATGTGCATACATACATCATGCATGCATACATACATCATGCATGCATGTATGCATGTGTGCACTTACACACAAACACACACATGCATGCACTCGCACTCACACACACACACACACAAATCATGTATGTGCATGTAATGACATAGGCGGCAGAAAGGGTGGAGCTATGGAGCTGCAGCCCCACCTGATTTTATGGGTGCTCCATAGGATTTTAATTTTTACCATAGAAATATTTTCTTGCCAGCCAATTAACCCCACCTGATTTGGCCACCTTCCTCTGCCACTGTCAGCAATGATGCATGCAGCATGCAGAAACTAGAGCCCAAACAAATGCTGTAACATTCGAATGTTCGTTTGGTTAAGTAACATTTGATAGAAATTTTGACATTCGAAATACATTTATCTATTTAATGCCCAAAATTATATATATATATGAATGATGGTGGTACATGTATCTTTTAGCCACTTCATCTACTTATTTTATTTAAACTTAAAATTTGTCATTACAAGTGCATAAATTGGTGCATTAAGTATCCACTGTGTGGCCGTGTAAAGATTTGAACATTCGGTATTGAAAATCAAAGAATGTTCGAAGGTTGAAATTTCACATTTGTTTGCTTCCTAGTAGAAACACACACATGCATATATACATACATACATGCACACGTACTACACACATACATGCACACGTACTACACACGTACCACACATGCACACACTCTACTACACACACACACACACACACACACACACACACACACACACACACACACACACACACACACACACACACACACACACACACACACACACACACACACACACACACACACACACACACACACACACACACACACACACACACACACACACACACACACACACACACACACACACACACACACACACACACACACACACACACACACACACACACACACACACACACACACACACACACACACACACACACACACACACACACACACACACACACACACACACACACACACACACACACACACACACACACACACACACACACACACACACACTTAACATTCATAAGTTGACATTTGATTAGCAGTAGCTAATTCTATCACTTCCATAAACGATCAGTTAACAATTAAACAACTGAGGCATAGTACTATCAACAGTTCACACATAATAACGTGATGTCACAAGTCTTTTGCAGGGATGCCTAAGCACTCATCATACAGGGAGTATATATATTCTATGCATAATTGATATGACCATATACCATCCTTACTCTAGCTATGAACTCCAATGGAATATATATAAGTGACTTTTATAAGCTCGTAAATTATAGCAATGAAAAGTTCCAAGTAAATAGCGTAACACATCTGGGGTTCAGAAAAATGAGCTAAGCTACACACTATAATGAAAGGAGATTCTTTAGCATCATTGTGCCATAAACCAGGTAATAAACTGTCACCCATGTATCTTGACTATGATTGTAGCAGTGCTCTTATCATGTGTTTTAGCTACACGTTGTATAATTATACAGAAAATAATGTGCAAGTGGGCAACAAGTTCAAGAAGTGTACAGTGAGAACTTCCAGAATTGATAATGGCTCCTCCTCAGTTGAATAATATTCTAGTATGATTCTACCACAAGGGAAGTAAACATGACACATGCCACATGGGCAAGAATGCTGGTGGTAATCACCTAATAGCAAGGTATATCCATAAGTGGTCTATTGACATCTATCAATAGTAACGTACACCCACAAGTAGTCTATTGACATCTCTTTATTATTACTCATAAACAGGATTTGGCAACATTATATAAATGTAACACATATCCTTCATTTGGCGAGTGTAATCATCCTTATCCACAAGATTATGGCAAAAATAAGCATGTATTACAACTACAGATGTTAACACAATGAATGTGTAGTATGTATGGTAAACAGGTACATGGTAAACAGCTCCACACTGAGGCACAAGTTGGTCTTAGTCAGGCCAGTAAAATAATTTCCCCTCCCTCCCCTCATCTTTTTGTTTTATTTGAACTACTGTACATAATGGTAGTATAAATACTGTAGTATAAATAATTAATAGCCCTACACATAGAGTAACATAATGGTAGCCCTAATCAGGATATCTGGATAGAAAATTAACTATCCATTTCAGCCCTATATTATGGATGTGACGATGTTGCTCCACAGCTATTGGCCGGATTCTTTCGTTTTCATTGGTTGTTTCAGTAACTTGCTTGAATAAGAACTATAGGCTAAAATGCATTCTAAATTGTAAGAAATTTGTAAGAAATTCTACTTTCCATGCATAATTCAACTGCAGGATAGTACATGTATTAACGTTGTTTATGTAGCCCATACCTCACTGTAGACATGCTTTTACCTTTTTGTTTTTATTCCTACACAAACCGCCCATCCATCACACCGTGCTCTATCATGCGGGCACCTAAACCACCTTTCCACCCTCTATCCACAGTACAGCATGAACACACAAGATAAGTACAGCACAGCACAACACAATACGGTACTGTACAATATACCAAATAACAAATAATACAATACAGACATAACAGTATGAAGGAGGATAATACTTTGGGGGGAAATGGGCAGACCAGTGGTATCATTTGGTATGCTTACATGCACCTTGTTAGAGTAACCGAACTCTTTTTTCTTCTTATTAAGCTGGTGTTTTATTTATCCATCCACTGGGCAGCGATACGAGTGAATTTTACTGTGTGCCACCTCATGGCTGGCCCCTTACCCCAACCTCTGGGTAAAGCCACAAATGCTGCTGTTGCCGCCTCGTGATTGGCACAAATGCTCCTGCTGCCGCCTCACGGCTGGCCCCTTACCCCAACCTGTGGGTAAGACCACAAAATTAATGCTGCTGCCTTGCAGCTTGCCCTTATCCATTCACTGGATCTATGATCATCCTGTCGAGGCAATGCAGAGCACTGCCAGGACAACGAAAACTAATGGCCTTCCTGACTTAACCACTTCCACCAGACACAACCCGAACAGTTTCAGAGTGGAACAGAGCACCTTCACAGCAGGTAGTAACAAAGGCAGCAATGACGCGTGGTCCTGGAGGGGACCGAGATGACAAGAACCTTATACAGATACCATTTACTGGGGACGCAAACCTGCATGATTCAGACAATCTGGATGCAAAGGTATTAAAGCTTTCAACCATTAAAGACTGTCAAAGAGGCACTCTTGCATTCCATTCTTAATGAGAAGCATCAGGGGCAAAGTCAAGGATGAGTGTTAATAACAAAGACATCCTACAACTACTGTGACATAGCTGGCTTGTATCCCAACAAAGCTTTGATAGATATTGTAATCTAACTCTCTCACCTTACTGTATGGGTATAATTTGAGAGACAACTGCAAACGTTTTCCCTGAGTTTTCACGATATTAAATGTATCAGCGTTATAAAACTACTGAGCCCATTACTGCATTAAATTGACATGATCATAAAAAATTATTACCCTTGGGAGTTTTCCTGTATGTACGGCACCTGTTGCCTAGGCAATAACTGAAATGATTATACACAAACATACACATACATACATACATACATACATACCATACGTACGTACGTACGTACGTACGTACGTACGTACGTACGTACGTACATACATACATACATACATACATACATACATACATACATACATACATACATACATACATACATACATACATACATACATACATACATACATACATACATACATACATGCATGCATGCATACATATACATACGTACGCATACACACACAATGCACATACACACACAACGCAGCACACACACACAACGCAGCACACACACACAACGCAGCACACACACACACACACACACACACACACACACACACACACACACACAATGCAGCGCACACACACACACACACACACACACACACACACACACACACACACACACAATGCAGCGCACACACACACACACACACACACAATGCAGCGCACACACACACACACACACACACACACACACACACACACACACACACACACACACACACACACACACACACACACACACACACACACACACACACACACACACACACACACACACACACACACACACACACACACACACACACACACACACACACACACACACACACACACACACACACACACACACACACACACACACACACACACACACACACACACACACACACACACACACACACACACACACACACACACACACACACACACACACACACACACACACACACACACACACACACACACACACACACACACTTTTTAGTACATTATGGGGTGATTACTGACTAGCCCTGAGGTGTTCACTGATACTTAACTGAAGTATGCATGCATTTGACTAAAGTATTTAATATAAAGACTTACTTGCATAAACATAAAATCTCTTAGTAAAAGTACCATCTTCATGGTCAACTCTGTAAGATCTTAGCTTACCATTGATTAAAACACGTGACCTAAACATGAACACATATTTAGCAGCAGATCAACTGGATATCTCTGCTTCATGCCTACAACCACTGCTCTTGCTTAGAAAGGTTTTTTACTAAAATGGCTACTAACAATTATCACACCCATCATTACAATAAAATGTGAATTAATGTTTGACATTATGTGTGATACAATAAAAAGGAAGCTTCCTTAAAGGACTTCACAAATTATGTGGGTAGACAAACTTGTGTACACTCCTTGCAGAGTCACATTGGTCATCAAATGAGGAGGGTATGTAATGGAGGAGAGGAGAGTGTATATAAAGCAATTGGCAATTTTTAAAATTACTGGCAATGTATATTACATGGAGAAACTTGAAGAAATAGTTTAGAGGTCAAAATATCAAACATTCAGTGTGCAATTCAAATGACCAAACACATAAAAACTTTCACTTAAGTAAATTAAAGTTATATTTACACAAATAACACTTGTACTAAATATTGCTTGTTACGTATGTGTTAATCCAATAAGGTAAGTAATTCAGGTAATTCTTTAAGATTTGAAATAGAGAGTTCCAACTGAACTACTCTAATAATACACACATTTGCTGTACTATTACACATAAAACGTTGGTGATTGTAGCCATTCTGTTTCAAGAAAAATTTGGCAATTTTCTACAGTGTTCTTGCCAAATTTTGCACTATACAATAAACAATAGACAGTATATTCTAATAATTTAGTTGTACCCATAATTCACATCTGTTCTTTATATCATTTATTGGTGACTTACCCTTTAGTCACAAAGTTGCTTAAGAATTTCACTACATTAGGATTAGTCGCCATAATGTTATGCCATGTGGTCACTACCTCTTGACTCTCTGTGTAGGAGTAGAGTATACACCAATGAATGTATATAACTGTTTTACAACCTCTCCTATGCCCTCCATGCTACCCTCTACCCACCCACTGCCCCTGCACTGTATACCATATATAGTAAGCAAGTCTTTATTTTGCTTGTGATGCATTAACTATATCAATTATAATATCTCATACAAAAATGGCTTTGATTCAAAAACTCACTACATGGCACACATCCTGATGTGTGACCGGGTCTACAAAAATCGACCATGTAGGCACAAAAACTGATATCCATTTTATTGCACAAGATTATAGCTACACCCAAGGACTATCCATACACAGTGTCTCTATTGGCCAATGTGCAGAGGTCTGGCTTTTCTGGAGGGCATTTCGCCAACCCTGCGATCACGAAGTCACGAATGTGATAAAGGTGCCAACGTGGTGTGGTATGGGTACCTTCTGGCTACTTTTGGTGGCTTTTCCAGCTCTAAACAGTGCTGTATAGTTGTCTGAACCCCCTCTCACCCCTCCCCTTCCTCCCACCCCCTCACTCCGCTGTCCTAAAATTAATGTACACCTTTAAAAATCATCTCAAACAGCCTAAAATTCAGCCATCAGCCATTTACAAGGTTAGCTATATGAAGCTAATAGATAATAAAAGCCAGCAAGTTATAGGCAGTGGTCTGTTTTAATTAACTGAATTTTTAAATGCGAAATAATACAATGTGCGTACGTGGTCGATCTTCCCAGACCTGGTCACATACCATATACGTCAAAACATTCAAGAGGGAAAACTTTCGCGGTTCATCAACAATGTGCATTACGTAGGGAAAACTTTCGCGGTTTACAGCCTTAAGCCCACGCGCGCCTCTGCAATACGGATTTTAGAGTGTGCGCAAATTAGAATAAAGTTTGACACACACGCTGGGCGCATGGCTGAAGCCGAATTTGAAACCGACAGTTCTGTGGTTATCATGTGTATCAAGACAATTGGACACCTGTGATTGGAGAACGACTTCACTGCGAACAGTAATTATTTTCTAATTGTGAAGCAGGAAAAGTTTCAATGGTAAAACATTCGTGTTTTGCTAAAATCCGCGAAAACTGCGAAAGTTTTCCCCCTCAAATGTTTTGACGTATACAGTATTACTTGTGACCTGAAATACTCCCAAAGCCTTCAAATTTATAGCATCCACTTATAAGTTAGCCACGTGCACATGGAAGCTAATGAACATACTGTGAAACTCATGCGGCAGCATGAAGCAGTAGCAAATTCTATTTAATCAATGGCATTGTGTGAAGGTACTACTGTTATAACTGTTGATATTAATGGCCGTAGTTGAGGTGACTTAATACGTACATACATTGACTTCTTACTGTACTAATACATTTTAGAAGTAATCATGAAACATCAATTGATGATCCAGTAAATATATTATAACGTCTCATACAAACTGTGGATGCACGTAAATAAAAACTCATGACACATACAAACCTGTTCCATCTTGATTATGTTTATTATAAGTTTCATCTGTGGCTAGATTAAAGAAGCAGCGTGTTTTACCGTCTTCGTAATCCTTAAGCTTCACTTCATTTCCAACTCTTCCCAGCAGCTGTGCATGATTAATACACCTCTCCTTCATCACTGGAGCTGTCGATATCAAACGACTGCTACAACCCACCTATAAAAATTAACCATCTTTGAAAACACAGTCCCATTAAAGGGGCAGTGCGATGAGATAATGTATTGCATTTGAACAAATTTGTTTTATGCAACAATTTCTCTGACCATTACTAGTCTATATTACCATAGATTGTATATAATGTTATCATTTCCAACGTGTCTGTAGGCCGTGTGCCCGGTTGCAAAAATACCATACAGTAAGTCGTGCACGCTCCGTATAAATCCATGTAACGTAGCTTATACAAATCCCACACACGTAGCGCCATCATGCAGTACTCAACATAATACGAAAGCTAATAAAGGGAGACATTAGCAAACATATGCTTACTTGGAACCTTTGTAAAAGATATCGGTACATTTTATCCTAGCTTACACGTGCCTCCACAGTTAACAAAAAATACGATTGTGGGTTTATAATAGAAAGCACACTCTCAGCGTGGTGGGCATTAATTACCAGTGCGTGATTTTTTAACTGGTTTTAACGATGGTTGTTAAGGGAATAAGAGAGTTACCTTACCCTTTGTCACTGTCAGCGAAACCATCATGGCGCATCCCTACCAACATTATTTGCAGTGCTTCATACTTACTGTCAAAGGCTTTTCTCAGTAAGACATTTTGTGAGTGTGTAGTGGTTATCCTTGTATACTAGACCAATATTTTGTTGGTTTTTAGTGTTATGTTCTGTACACTACTTACAAGATAAATCGTGTGGTGTAAAATATACTGTTTTGTGTTCTGTACTGAAAAGATAAGTATGGTGAAAAAGGAATTATTTTTATTCCATAAGATCACACAGCCTATAGTAAACGTGCATGCGTGCATGTTTGTGTAGAATTAGCAGTGAACATACAACAGCGGAACACTGATCGTTTCACTAAAGCGGTATATGATAGACCGAAGGGAACACCATTGATCACTATCAGCAATCACTTGTCATGTATAGATGATCCTTTAATATGGGGTAAGTTGTGCTGTTATCATGGTAACCGTAATAATAATGATGATGATAATATAATTGTTTTAGGTATGTTGCCAATCAGACAGAATTTTATAAATCATGTGAGATGGTGAGTATCACAAATTTACATAATCTATGCGAAGCAATTTGATGTTACAATATTACATTCCTTAGTAAAAAAATTTATACACTCGGTGATTGTTGTATGTAAATTATTGCCATTGATGCATTGATGTTAGCACTACCTATTGTGATCCCCACCTTCTAATGTAGTGCAGAAATGATTGAAACACACAAGTTCTAAAATCTAAAATACCCTAATAAAATAGTTATTCATTAGACATTGTACTATGTACATACTTCAATACAAACAACTACATTCCATTACCATGTGAAGTACTTGTTTATGTTGATAGGATTAATATTATCTGGAATAACAATTGTTGTGTATGTGTATAGGATTCCAGGAGCTAAAGAGATTCTATTCAAAAATTCAGTGACATCATATTTCTTTAATCATGGAAAGGTGTGTGCGTGTGTGCGTGTGTGTGTGTGTACGTACAATGCGTGCGTGTAGGCAATCCAGTGGCTGGAATCTGGCCGATTATTAGTAGATAATCTAGATCGATATAGTTTAATTGAATAGTCACTCTAATAAAACATTCGGTTCATTAGAGTAGGCACTCGTCAATTGTGCCAGCATAATTTTAAGCAAGCATATTACCATCATAATTAATCTCTTCAAAGACCGATAGTGGCTTTTTGTGCATGTAGAATCATTCATGCTATGGTATTTTCAAGACAATGTTACTCACTGTAAAATTCTGGTTCTTTCTTTGGTGCTTCCATAAAAGCATCCTTTTCGAATAACCTTTAAAAGTGGAGAAGTTTTCTCCACCCTAATACAAAGAGAACGGCCATAACTTGCTCATACTTCTTCCTATTTGAAATCTTTAAGTGCCATTTATTCCTCAGGCACATCTGATTTAAATATTTAGCATACGAAAGATCATGTGATTACAATATTGGCTGGCTTGTGTATTGAAAACACGACCAAAAAGAAAGCTTCTGTTTCATCGCTTCATGACAAGTAAGTTCCTTATTATAGTTCACATATTCTTATAGCTGGGTTTTGTTTCATATATAGTAATAGTCTATTTGCTTTGACAGAAGACTATAGCAGTGGCTGTAAATATGTATATAACACACGCTCTCTCTAGTTCAAATAATTTGGGCTTTGAAGGGGTCAGGGAAAATTACTAAAGATCAATATACTCTAATAAAACATTCACATGCCCTTGTCTAATAAAACAGCCTGCCTTGTATAGGAAAAATTTAGTGCCAGTTAACGGTGGGCATGTGTGTGTGTGTGTGTGTGTGTGTGTGTGTGTGTGTGTGTGTGTGTGTGTGTGTGTGTGTGTGTGTGTGTGTGTGTGTGTGTGTGTGTGTGTGTGTGTGTGTGTGTGTGTGTGTGTGTGTGTGTGTGTGTGTGTGTGTGTGTGTGTGTGTGTGTGTGTGTGTGTGTGTGTGTGTGTGTGTGTGTGTGCCCATGTACATGTGTGTGATAATTTTTTTGTACAGGCCATTCCAATAATAAGAGGTGATGGTGTTTATCAAAAAGCAGTTGACTATTGCATTACTCTACTCAATGAAGGAGCATGGATACATCTCTTTCCTGAAGGTTATTCATTTGTTTGTTTGATTATTAATTTGTAATGCTGTGTATGCCATGTAGAAAAAAAATTGTATTGGACTAAGGGGTCTGTAATTTCATCAGATTTATTTCATCACATTTTTTGTGTCTCATGTGTTTTATAAAATGACAGAAAACTGATTGTATGCTTAGAACACTTCATTATGAGTATTATGGCCTTTAATTTGTATAACATGGAATCTGACACATTGAAAAACGATTTTTTGATTTTAAAATGATGTTTGCTGAATTCATAATGTTTATGTAGCTTTCTGTAAGTACATGTGTTCAATATGCTACTACAGGCAAAGTAAATCTTACTAATAATGCAATAAGATTAAAGTGGGGCATTGGTCGGATCATAGCTGAAGTAAAGAGCACACCTATTGTGTTACCCTTCTGGCATTCTGGTTAGTATAGCTCTGTGTGTGTGTGTGTGTGTGTGCGTGCGTGCGTGCGTGCGTGCGTGCGTGTGTGTGTGTGTGTGAGTTATCTGGACATGTGTGTTTGTGCTTGTGTTCACACGTGCATGCATACGTATGTTGTCATGTTTCCTACAATGCAAGTTTCAGTACATGTTGATGAAACCCAATTTAACATACACTGTACACCTTCAAAAAACTAAGATATCCTACGTAAGGTTGGCAAATTCACTGTTATGAGCATTTGGCGAGGAACAATTTGGCTAATGGATAGATTCAGCCATAAGGTAATAAAATTTGGATGGTTTTAGTTTATTGATTCACAGACAATTCCCCAAACTTCTCCCCTGCTAAACCTTCCCACTATACAGTATATATTCATTAGTGTGTCTTTAATGATAATAATATTATTCATTATATTATACTTTAATGGATACCGTGGGATATTTCTCCTTAGGAATGGAGTCCATACTACCTGAAAAAACATGCATTCCAAGATTGTTCAAGGTGAGCATGTGCATTAAAATCCAAAAAGAATACTATTAAAGCATACACTAGTCAATTTTTTATGATTTGTATTTAAAGAGCAGGAATTACATTTTATACCAAGCATCTTACTCTCATTTTGTCGGGTATAATATGTAACTTGTAACTTTATCATTACAGAAGCTGACTGTGTCTGTTGGTGATCCAATTGATTTCTCACAGTTACTGGAAAAGCATCGTAAACAAAGAAACAATGCAGTGAGTCACATTAAAGCCTTACTACTAGATTAATGAGCCTTAAAGGTTTCCAGGAATCTTATCACTATAACACTATATTTTAGAGCTGGTATATACAAATATTTGAACATTCTATTTGGATATTCATATCAAGCCACATGTTTTAATGCTTGTATGGTAACTGTAATGATCGTGATTCACAAAGATTCAATATTTTGTGTCACTCATGCTCACTAACACGTAGATATGTATTCTAATGTTTAAAGTAATATTCATCCCAGCCATAATGTATACTGTGTAGCATAAATTTTGATGGTTAAAAAATTTGTCAATTTGTCAAAATATTTTCTGTCAATTTTAAAGAGGCTTGAAACAACTTTCATCAAATATTTTGACAAATTCGTCAAATATTACCTTGTCAAATTTTTATGCTTTACAGTGTATACCATGTAATGAGATTACTCTCTTACAGGTGATCATAAGAAAACAGATTACTGATATTATACAAGATCGGTTTGCTGAGTTGAAGAGCTCCACAGAGGAACTGCATGCAAAGTGGACTAAAAGAACTAAATAATACCACACCCCATGCTGTCTATTTATATTGCAATACTCAACCACCATACGTGCATGAAGCATTAAAAAATAACATCACGCTGATAATTATATGTAGATTTCTCCATCACTGCATGTGATCAACAGCATAATCCAGTAGTATAGAATAATACTGTATGGATCATGTGACTTAAGGTGTAGCCTTTTGTGATGTCATTTTACTCACAACAGGAAGTTAATTTTGTAAGGAAATAAAATTCAGTGATATACTTGTATGGAGGAGTGGCTCATTTGACAAGCAATCACATTGTAATCATGGTGTGAAGGTTTCTTCATGAAAATACAATGTGAATCCTTTGGATAAATTAAACCACATTGGTAAAATCCAGCTGATTTTTTGTAAATATTTTCATGGAAATTTTGTCAAGATTTACAGAGTACATGGTAGATGGTACAATACTTGTTCTTTTTGCTTGTAACACTCCACGTACGTATTCACAACAAAAACCAGAAAATTCATAAGCTATTTTAAGGTACTCATTCAATTGCAAGGTATGTCACATGTATGGGTAAATGCTATACAACTCACCTTTGGTAGCGTCAGCCATTATTTCAATGTTTGGAATGTTATGCAAATAAGTCTCTTCCATCCACTCATACTCTAAAATATGCACACCTTAGCCTTATTAGTAGCTGTATGTACAGGATAATGAAGATGACCGCTATTGTTAAATCAATAATCCAGCTAGAACACAAGCTGTAAATGTCCTGTACTTTACATGGCTAACTGTTCCACTAAAACCTTTAAAGCAGGCCTTCATCTAGGAAATGACTCAATGGGGGGCAAAATAATGTTTTATGAGAGTAAGGGGAATGGTGTAAAGATCCGTGTGGGGGGTCTGGGGTCATGCCCCCCAGGAAATTTTTGTATTTTAGACTGTCTCAGATTGCTTCTGGTGCATTCTCAGGTACCTGAGAATGACCAGAAGTAATTACTGTTTCTGATGCATTCTCAGGTACAGCTCACTCTATAGATTGTGCTGATCAGTCACTTGACTGGTGTTAACTACTGACATCATGAGTGAGACTCATTTCAACTTTTGCATAAAATTTAAGGGGCCGGGAGTTTGTCAAGGAGGGGCGAGTGCCCCTCCCCCTTAAATGAAGCCCTGTTTAAAGGATTAAAGAAATCTAAAAGTGCCATCAAGTTGTAGTATATACAAGATATAAGAAAAATAAGTAGATAAAAGTATTCAATCAAATAATATCACAAGAATAACATAACATGCACTGTATGAAGTCTGTATCTACATTATTAACAGTATATTATGTAATCTTGATATTACTATATAATAATTCATTAATTAATAATTATTGGCAGTGGACATGTACAATATTCCACTCTAATAAAAAGTTACTACTAATCAATCATAAAAGCTGAAGTTGCAGGGTCAAAAATTTCTACTAGTCAGTTTTTGCCACCTTGGTGGCTGGAGCGCCAGCATCACTCAAGCTGGCTCTTTTATTGGATGTACTATCCTCCGGGGATAATGCTTCAACACCAAGCACACTGTGAAGCTTACCGAATGCTATTTGCCTAAGCATGTGCTACAGGGTGAGATCACATGAGCTCTGGTGATGTCACAATTATAGGATGTCTACCTGTGCAGTGTAAGTGATGAGCTCGCGACTCTCTGGGGACAGGTAAGATATGCTGTCCATCTGATCTCTCTCACAGGGATCCAGTAATCCACTGAAACCTGTTCAATAAACATGTAACACTGTTTCTTTATGCATTTAGGAAGCAGGTATTATATACATACATACATACTAACCAGACACACAGACACATATACAAATACACATGCACACAGACACAACACAACACACGCACAAACAAACACACACCTGGTAGAAACATTCCCGATGATATACACTCGATCAGTCTACGCAGCACATCACCAGGCTTGGAGTAGTCAGGATTAGCACTGGCTATGCACTTCTGAACAACCAATTCTTGTACCTATTGATACATCAATATGACCACTACTGTAAGAGTACTGGTCATTGCTTACCCATGGGGTTAACTCCTTGAAGCCAGAGTATTTGTTACACATATCCTTGAACACTCTCAATACAATGACACATGAAGGGAGTGAGTGAGCCATTGACTAGAATAAAACACAAGGATGGGTTAAAACTACACATCTCTAACAAGGAAGTATTATAATGAATAATAAAATTTTGACAAGGACAAATGATAATTTGAAAGAAAAATTTTCAAATTTCATCTGATTAAAGGGTTGAGGTAATACCAATGAGAAACTATTAAAGTATTGGTTATAGCAATAAAACTTTGGTTGGCTGTTTTTGGGCTTGTCAAAGTTTTATTCTACAATACAATAAACCCAATGAATTATTTACTACAACATAAAACACTGCATTCACTTAAATAGGATCCCAGGAATAAACTATGCCTACTAAGTTCAAAAATATCAAAGTGTTACGTATATCAGGATAAAGGTTACGGTTACCAAATAATATATTATGTTGATCTATGAACTTACTATGGCCATTCTAAGCAACAAAAGTACACAGACACTATGATGATATATACATATGCATCGTAACAACAAAGTATCAACATTCAAGTGATGACACTATTCATCAAAAATCAGACTTTAAAGATTAGACCAACTTATATATCACAGAATTCAGGGCGTGAACGTTTTTATACTTAAGCCGGTGCAATTTAAAAAGCCATTACATTGATGAATAGCAAATTTAAGCCTCCAGGATACACGCTTACTAATGGAAATTTTGTTGTCTTCTTAGCTAAGCTCTGCTATAGAACATTTTCAGCAAACACCATTGTATGGTTCTTTGTCGCTAATCTACAAACACCAAATTTAGGATTTCTGAAAGAATTTATGAATACGAGCTCATTATTCAATATAACGCAAACTGCTAAATCACATAACCAAAAATAATTGATTGATAAATGATTAAGCACATAACCCATAACCTCTAGCCTAATGGTGGGCTCTAATTAGAATAAAAGTGAATGCGGTGTTCAGTTACACACACTTCAGGCTGAGTAGACACAATGAGACAACATAATATAAACTACAACATGTTACCAGATATGACAACAGTGTTGCACAATAACAGCAGAACACTACTTATTGTGCAACCACTGGACACCAGTAGCAATAATAACACACTGCGTCTCATCACTCTCTAGTGTTATTATTTCAGTTGGTTTAGCCGGCTTGGCTGGTGACACAAGGCAGCCACCAGATTTGCCATAATGCATACGGCAACACTAGCGGCCACCGTGCACACACAGATCCACACACAAGTTTTGCAGGTTTGCAATAGTGCTCTTGCCGAAGGGACAGAATCAGTCTCCAATAGCAGTTGTTGTCAGTATTGTACGTAGTAGTATATATCATTATTATATACTAGCAAGTACATATTAACAGCCTCCTGTTGCAAACCTGAAACCATTTGGTTCGTCGGAGGGCTGCTAAGGCAGCCAAACAGCTAGGCCTATCCAATACACCAGCTTGACGTTCCGCTGTAACGGTAACAAAATTTGTAATCAGTCAACGACTTTTCCCTCCCTCCCCCTCCCCCTCCCCCTAACATAAACAGAAAACTGATCCTACCCCCTCTAGTACATACAAGTACTATTTTCTGATCACACAGAAAAAGAACTGTGTTACACAATAGTGTATTGTGTGTGTGTGTGTGCGTGTCTCCCCACCCCATCTGTCCAATCCAACCATCATAAAATGCTGCCCGGTATCCAATAATAACCATTGGACACCACACTGCAGCTAATGATTAGAAAAGGCAGCACACAATGTGTATCCTTGTTACCTGTCTCCCTACATACCCAACCTAAACAAAAGGGACAACATAACAGCTTCCCCACTATCTAAATATCCATAGCAAAGACAGCACGCTGAGTAAGAGCTGTTAACACATTGAAGTACCTTTCATCCCCTCATCATCAATTTGTTCCCTCATCTCAGTACAAGTGAGAGTAGCAATGACAGTCAGTGGAGGTTGGTATATTGCAGTGACCATAACAGCTGACTGCTCAACTAATGAAGTCACTGTATATGATGTCTCTGATGACTGCATGTGATTTGTTGTAACATCATGAATGCCTTAGCAAAATATTTACCATTAGTTTTTCTGGTAACAGATTTGCTACTCTTTCCAGTGTCTCTCTAGTAGGCTTACCTGTGTAAATTGATGTTGTACGGTAAAACCATTACTACTAATACATCACATGCCACACACACACACACACACACACACACACACACACGGCACGGCACGGCACACATGTACACACACACAATATACGTACATACAAGCACACGCACATGCACACACACACACACACACGGCACGGCACACATGTACACACACACAATATACGTACATACAGGCACACGCACATGCACGCACGCACGCACGCACGCACGCACGCACGCACGCACGCACGCACACACACACACACGCACACACACACACACACACACACGCACACACGCACGCACATGCACACACACACACACACACACGGCACGACACACATGTACACACACACAATATACGTACATACAAGCACACGCACATGCACGCACGCACGCACGCACGCACGCACGCACGCACGCACACACACACACACACACACACACACACACACACACACACAGAAGGTTGACAGAAAGAGTAAGTTACTATATAATGTATAACTATATTGAGCCTCAAAAGTTTTTATCATTTATCATTAAGTACGGTAGTACTTAATAGTAGGGATTGGTAAGAAATTGTATGGTTTCTCGATTTTTCTCACTTCATAAAACAACCTTCCAATAGGCTTTACCCGAAAAAACCGACTGGAATGCATTGGTAAGGCTGTAATGATGCTGTACCTTGGTTAAACGAAGCGACAAGTCGAATATTTCGACCTACAGCCAACTTTGAAAATTTTGAAATTCACCTGTATTTCGTCTGCCTGCCAGCCTGCCTGCCTGACAGCCTGCCGTAAGACCCGGTTGCGCTAGGTGTAGGGCTCCAGAACTTTCACACAATAAAGGTAATGGCGGCGGATTTACGAAAATGTTGTTCCGAAGACGATTTACCCACTGCGCCATGGCGATTCCTTTTATCCTTCATTCCCTTCCTTGTTCTTCTATATTCCTTTAGCAAGGTGTGAATCTCACCTAAGGTGACGATAGCCTGTTACGGCTTCTGCTTATTACGTCACGCAAAAACCTGGCTTGCACGTGATATAATTAGTTACGTGTCGAGCGCTATTTGCTATCACACAGCTGCTTTGCCATGTAAGCGCGTTGTTAACAAGCGCCTGTAAACAAGCATAATTATTACGTAAGCGCCTGCGCCTGCTGAAAGATTATTATGAATGCTTAGCATGTATAAAAAGCAAACAAACTAGATTGATAAAAAATTGAAAATTCAAAAGGTAAGTAGGGATTGAATTCAATAGTGCTACAAAAAGTAAGGAAACAAGGAATAAGATTTTGGGACGAGAGAACATTCTGGCATGAGATAATTTATAAAAGTTTAATCCTTACTTTTGGCACGCTTCAGTAGGTTTGCCAAAAGTAAGGATTAAACTTTTATAAATTATCTCATGCCAGAATGTTCTCTCATCCCAAAATCTTATTCCTTGTTTCCTTACTTTTTGTAGCACTATTGAATTCAATCCCTACTTACCTTTTGAATTTTCAATTTTTTATCAATCTATCATTAGTAATATCACCGGTGGAACTTTCAGTGTGTTATTAACTGAAAATTGAAAGGGGTTTCCTGAACCCAAGGAACCCCCCCTCCCTACGCCCCTACCAGGAGGGAACATCGCCATTTATGGGGTGTGCATTATTTAAAATTTACATGTGTACTGAATTACCCCTAGTTGTGCTACTTAGACCCTTAGTTACGTCACTTAGACCCCTCGCTCTCGGGCGGTGAAAAACATCATACTGAAATCTCCGTAATTTGTATTACTTACGTAATTATATTCAATTGTATACCTCCTCTAACTCTCTCTCCGTGAGTTAGGGTGAACTGGGCTGCTGCCGAGTGGTGTATATCGATAATAAAAGTGGGTGCATGCTCGTTCGAAATAAATAGAAACAGTTCGTCGTCAAGGAGCATAAGCGCGCAATTTTTATATTTCAATTCAGAATGGCTATCCGTTTTCAGCCAAGCGGAAAAACTACAACGAATGCAAAGTTAGTCAGCATGAAATTGAAACAGTTTTCAAGGTGAGTATCGCTAGAGTCTAAATAAGTTAGACGTCAAACCACAACGGGGTCTACGTAATTTAGAAAACCTCAGGCCCTTAGTAGCGCCCTCGCTTTGCTCGGGCGCCACAGCCCAGGGCCTTCGGGTTTCTAAATTCTGTAGACCCCTGTGGTTTGATGTCTAACTATTATTTAGTTTTGTGAAAGCTAAGCAAAGGTTTGTATTGTGTTTAGCTATATGCATGTTGTTCCATGGGTTTGATCATATATATGACAGCACACTGACAATACTGAGCAAGCCAGCCAGCCAGTTATAAAAGGATCTTTTTACAGGCCACTTATGATTACTTTTTAGCTACCAAGTACCTTTATAATATTTCTTACATGTAGTCAGCTTATATTAAGCAAATGCAAAGTCAGGTGCTATTTGAACACTGACCAGTATCAGAGACTGGTACTGCACTGAGGGTTACTGATAGTCAGAATGATGTGTCTAGCATGTGAATTGGCTCATAGTGTCACCACAAATTTGGGATTTCATTGTTGTTTAGCTTTATTAAAGCAGAAGTGAGTGCGAGTCAAGTAGCCAGTCTGCCAGTGAGTCAAATGAGCTCGAGGTGATGTGCCGAGTGTAATGAATGTAATAATCCAGAAGGTTTTATGTAACAATCATGCATGCAGCCAGATACACACAAACATTATATTGTTTTACATCTGATATTTGATTATTCATTAGCGTCTGGGGGCACAAGACCCCTGCATCTGAGACCTACTACCAGTGGAAACCCCCTTTAAAAATCCTGGCTACGCCCTGCACACCCACACATGCACGCACATGCACACGCACACACACACATGTAACAAGCACATGTTGACACAATACACATACTCTTCATCATCAACACCACTTCCATTTGACGCTCCCCTTGTAACATGAGCCCTCTAGCTAATGCTCCTACTCTCATCACACCCATCAGTTCCCCTGACAACCAGAAAAGATCATGTGATATAAACAAAAAAAACAATCACTTACTCATTTTCTCATCTTTCTTCACAGGCATATCAGCACATCTGTTAGTGAGCAAATCTAAACAGTACAACAGTGTAACTACACCCTTACTGCTCCTTTCCTTCCTTAGCAGCCAGCTGGGAACAATGCTCCTCTAGTAAGGTATCTGAAATTTGCTTTAGAGCTTTCTCGATTTCTCCCATCACTGTTTGGACTTCTTTCAGCTGCAAGCAACCAAAATAAAGTATTCTATATAATGTCCACCTTTATGCTGTAAATGGCATGGAAAATACTCTAGTCTATATAATGCTCACCCACCTCTTCATCTGTAGGATACACAGCTGAGTGCTTGTTCAGTACAAGTTTGTCGTCATGGGGATTACTTCCCTATTAAATACCTTTATATAAGACACACTGTACCACAATACAAGTCGCACCTTCCTGGGAAATGGTCGTCTATGCGCAATCATGGGGCTAACCCAGCCACCACCACCACCTCCTCTCTTGAAAAAACCAGGACCACCTGAATAAAAGCCGGGGGATGTCTATAAACAGAACACAGTAATGCATGCATGAATAACAAGACATGCTCACGAGAGGCATTTTGTCTTGTCTATCAGTTTTAAATGATTTTCTTCTCTCTTGTTCCTTCTTTCGTTTCTTTTCCATTTGATGCCTCATCTGTTTAGTTGGCTCCACCCTCAAGTCTGGCTGGTAACTTTTCTGTACAAATATGCACAGGGTCTTGTATGTATGTACTAACACTATCATTAGCATACCTTGTAGTTTAGGCGATGACGTCGACCCTTGCAGTGTAACACTTTGGCAAACTCATCGTTGAAGTAGCATTCGCACATTTCACACTTGTACTTAGCATGAGGATATTTGGCATCCTTGACTACTGCCACTACTAGCTCCAATCCTGTACACAAAATGATGTATTAAGCAGATCATGTGATCCTGCTACTATTACTTACCAACCGGCTCTACTTCTTTTTCTGTAGTAGCAGTCACATCCTTGCCTGAAAAGGAGGCACAAAAATCATTTTATATAGGGTATTTTCACGATTTAATTGTTTTATTCACCTTGAGCGTTACCAGGTGTACTAATAGCACTAGAGGTTGGTGGATATACTTTGGGTGTACTAGTGGCTTCATCATTACTGCTCATGGACAACTTCTTACCACCTACAAAATTAATACGAGGAGGCGTAGCAGTAACCGTAACAGTTTTAGTGATGGACTCCTGCGTTGAAGTCGCTGGTGCCACCACTTGGTATGTTGGAGGAACCGGTTTACCCAGTCTCTGGTGCAACTTGGCCACCTAGTGTACAATCGTATACAACACATAACCAACACAAATTGTACAAACCTTTTGATGTTTAGCACCACGAAAGTGAGCCTCTATGGCATCCTTACTAGTGCACACCACATCACACAAGTCACACCTATAGGTAGTGACATTAGTAGGAGTAGGACTAGGACCTGCTGCTTTCTTCTTGTGGGCCTTTCCCTCCAGATGTGTCTTGTATGTCTAGAGCAGAACAGAATGAGTAACTGCTGGCAATAATACTCAACATCTCACCATTGTACTGACGCAACTAATCTTGCATATTTCACAATAATATGTTTGCTGTTGGTTGCCTTGGTTATTCTTCCACCAATTGCCCTTCTTTATTGGCTGAGCCTGTTTCTTAATGTAGTCCTGGATCACCTGAGCTTGTTGGGGTGTGTACTGTTGTGGTGAAGCAGCGTTGGGTTGTTGTCCAACCTGTTGTTGCTGCTGCTGTTTCTGATAGTAATTATTGGCAGATACGGTGAATGGATTATTGGAATATGATTGAGTAGTTGCAGGATATGATACTGCAGCTGCTGTCACAGTGTTCGTAGCCGACATGTAAGGCTTATTAACTGCTTGTTGCTGTTGATAAGGTGACTGGTAAGTGTTGGCAGGCTTTGGTTGTTGTTGTTGTTGCTGTTGTTGGCCGGAGTATCCGATCTGCTGCGGCTGCTGGTTGACTCGCTGTGGATCACCATATTGTTGTTGTTGTCCATAGCCTACTCCATATTGTTGCTGTGGTGATTGTTGTTGTTGTTGTGGCAACTGCTGTTGGGCGGGAGTTTGAGGACGGTAATTTCCGTACGTCGCCGTATTCGCAGGAGCGGTGGTATTGGCGGCACTATAACCATACCCGTAATTGTAAAGAAATGGGTTGGAAGCCATTTGATATCGTTAATAATGCTAAAACAAAACCAAAACAATACATTCTAATAAACGCACATCACACGTGAACAGATGAAAAACGTTTACACGCTATTAAATAAACACCGAAAGTTATATGCGCACTCACTTTGGCAATACACTATCACCAAATTACTAATGTACGAGCGATGACGGTCCTAGTTGAAGTCCTAGTTGAAGTCCTAGTCCTCGTTGCTTGCACCCCTTCGCGCATGCGTATAACAAAGTGATACGGATCGTGCAAATCTGGCAATATAATGGACTTTTACTACCTTAAAGGAACACTGTAAGTGTTGCTTTTGTTTAGATTATGTTAAGTTTATAGAGTGCAATTTCCAGTAAGTTTGAACGAACACCAGATTTAACCATTACAAACACCCTCCTAAAGGCTATCATAGTGCAAGCACTTCTTGATCTCCATGGAGAGGTTTGCTCACAAATCATATGTATTGTATTTATCACTGATACAGTATGGCGCCTCTATAGTAGTGGAAGTAATAGAATACAAAGAGCTGACAAAGAAGTCTTATTCCTTTGTGATCAAGATACCAGCAAGGTAGAGTGGTTTAATGTATTGACAATTTTGTTATCTTTATAATAGCAACTTGGTCAAGGTGTGGAGCAGTTTGACTTTGCTGGGTTGTTACAATGGAGTAACCACCATGTTTATATTACATCAGGTACCCTATTATGTAAGAAAATTAGAAATGCTTAGTTTTCACATACCGTATAGCAGGAAAGTTTGGCGAATTTGGGAAATTGTCCGTGATTCGCCAAACTACAACCATCCAAATTTTTACTTATAATTATTACCTTATGGCTGAATCTATGCATTCGCCAAACTTTTCCTCACCAAACGCTCATAACAGTGAAATTCACCAAACTTTCCCGCTATACAGTATTTACTACATATGCATGTACACATGGAGTCAGTGGCAATTCTAGACCTATGACACAGGGGAGCCTAATTTAATGATGCAGGGGACCAAGGAACTATCCAGCTCACTCAGAAATTAATTTTGTTCACCTAGGAAGGCATGCTAGACTGCTAAAGCTGTTTAATTTAATAACACCACAATATAATATAATGTTTCATTAAGATTTTTCACAAATTGTACCAGCAGAAGGGCTTGGCCTCCCCAAGCGCCATTAAAATCACTTCCCCAAGTGCCATTAAAATCACTTATGCTAGAGTAGTGTTACTGTAGCATAAATAACAACCTGTTGAGTGGCTTGTATTACTTTGTGCCCAGTGCATCATCAATCTGTAAAATTAGTATTCATGTGTACTTGAACATTGCATGCTACTGAGTGCACAATCTTCCAAACACATGGCCAATCTGCCAGGTTTGGAAGATAAACAAAATTTAGTAGTGGTATATGCAATACACAATGTTCAAACTTAGCAGCATCTTTCGTCTTTCACTTTTGTAGGTGTCAACATCATTGCATGACCTTAATGATGACGATAAAAATGAACTAGAGCAACTGTTTCTGTGACAGCCATATTGTTCGTGATGAAATACAACTACTGACTCACATGATCATGATGTACCAACTGCTGAGTCCACTAACTCCACAACATTGCTCATGTTGATATAGCTAATCTTATTTTATGACTTGTAAAAAGTACGTGAGATATGTGATTCATCAAAATTTTGTTGGATTTTTTGAACTGTTGCACAAATTGTTAGTTATATATAGTAGCAGTTTGCAGTTGGTTAACATTTTTATTTGGTTGTGTGGCTGGCAAGCATTATGGCCTTGATAACCTGAATATTAAAGTTTTATAAGTTTGTTGTAAGCAATGTTGCATGCACTCTTTAAGGAAATTTTTATGCAACTCACAAAACTATTGTCCACAAAAACTTGGAATTGATGAAGTTTACAAAACAGATTTACACGCAGCACATGTTGTATATGTGTATATATTGTATAAATTATACAGTAGATTATAATAAAAATAATAGAATCATCGATATCTCTCTCGCTGCTCTTGAACACGTTGCTGAAATCGACGTTGAAATCTTCTCAGCCTCGCCTCAAATGTTGGAGAACTCTAGGATGACAGAAATATTATACTTAAAACTACTTTGTGAAGCCAATGTTAAAATTTTTATACCTAAAAGTTAAGTACAGAGCAAATACACAAGGGTACGTTTATGCAGTGTGCCATTCACTGCATTGGAAATCACAATAAAATCAAATTTATCATTTAGAAGATGGCTTGCTTTGTATCAATTGTTTGCCATGTTAATGTTGGAAGTATACGTATGCTCCACATGTTACAGCTCACCTCATTGAGTTCTTCCAAACTGTTGTTATTAGAATTCCTGATACATTTCACATATATTACTGGATACACGATGAATGCATAGATGCTCATGAAGAAAATCACCACCAACAATCCATAAATGACAATCTAGAGAAATCATATGGATTGATTGACATTGTCACTCAATTATGGATATGTTAAAATCAATATGGCTTTCATAATCAGTTGGTCAACAAAGTTAGTTCAATCTACAGTTGCAGGTACATACCTTAATCACTAATGTGTTCCTTGACTCATACTGACAGTCGCACTGCAGGCACACGTTCTCGTCACCATCGAGTACACCAGCCATACTCAGAATAGTCAAACATTTACTGCATAGGCATATACCAATGATAACCAGCAGATACCACATAATTATAATCACATTTTTTACAAATCAAAATTCTGAATACTATAATCTACTAAATAAATATCCTTACTGACACTGCACATGTCAAGCAAAGTTACATAACAATTTTTTAGTATTTTGGGCAGTGATTCCCATATATGGTAGTGATAACAGATTGCATACCAATCATTAGGGTCTGTGACTTCTCTCTGGAACACAGTCTGATTGTCCGTGATTCCCTCTAGTTCATGAGGACACACACAACGACACCGTCGCTCAAACACTGAACACTAAAAAACAACAATACAATTTCCACTACATATATCCACTAAGCTAGTAACTAAACAAAGAATCAAAACGATTATTCTAAATACATAGAATATGAATATTCTATGGGTACTCTTAAGTACATAAAAATCAAAATTTCTGTACAAATGTAAAAGGAAACAATTGGTTTTGTGTGCTTAAAATCTACCATTAAGTTGCTATTAAATTTTAATAAAGAAATCGTAGAATATAGAATCTCATATTTAGTATGACTTAATGAATGATTTGCTTTAATCATGGGCACTGGAATTGGGGGTCAAGAAGGCTAAGCCTCATTGTCACTCCATAGGAATAATTATAGTTTTCTCCATACAAATGAGCCCCTCCCCTGTTTTAAACAACTTCTGATGCCCATGGTCTGTTTATGTAAAAAGAAAATCTTGGGGCTACTGCTGCATTTGTAGCAAAATAATGTGATTATAACCTCCTTAACTTGTTTGTGATAATATGAATGTAGGTCTACTTGCAGGCCCTCGGTGTACTTTGTGGGAGTAAATAACAATCACTGAAAGTATACTAGTAACAATATTCATTGATACTTTATCAGTGCTCGACAAGGCCGGCTCTCTTGCACTGGAGCATATACATACATACATACACATACATACATACATACATACATACATACATACATACATACATACATACATACATACATACATACATACATACATACATACATACATACATACGTACATACATACATACATACATACATACATACATCATAGATAATATACTCCCCTTATGGATATGAAACTGCGGCGCGCGCCCATACATTTTCCGTTGAAGGTCCTGGTAACATGCAGGTTTCGCACCTCCATGAAGATAGTTGTCAATAAGCTACCCAGCGTGTAATATCTCTTCTCTTTTTGTTCGTTTCTGCCTTCAACGTTTTGTAAAATTAATTGTTTTACCCCAAAATTTCGTTTTTTTGTGTGAGTATAGACATGTTCTTCAGTTCCATGGTGAAATAAGGTTTGTGCACATATACAGCTCTACCAATAACCTATACAGGGTATGTTGTGGTTCTTATACGTGGCCGTAAAGTGTAGAATGCATTGAGCAAGCAATTGAGTCCTTGTCGGTAGAGAAACTTAAGTTTTTCATGTTCAAATGTAAATTGACCCTGGTGTCTTTTGGGCACATATTCTCAAAGAGCGTACAGGCTACGCTGTTCAAAATAACAGGGATTACTATTTACACTATACTGTGTGCAATGCTATATATTATAAAACACAATATCCTTCGAAGAGAATGGCATAACGCTCGAAATGAGTGACAACATTGCATGCTGTTAGCATCATTTGTTTCCTTGCTTGTTCAAAAAACCTCGCATAGTAGTCCACAAGTTCACTGTTTCTTGAAATATTTCTTGCAGTAAAGTAACTAAAGTTCTTTCGAGTCTTTGTGGGGATTCTCGAATCATTAATTGCCATTTTGTCTGGCCGGCTGTACACATACCGGAAGGGGGGCGCGAAACCAGGTTAGTTCCGGTGGCGCTTAGCAGTTTCATATCCATAAGGGGAGTATATTATCTATGCATACATACATATGTACGTACGTACGTACGTATGTACACACACACCACACACACCACACACACACACACACACACACACACACACACACACACACACACACACACACACACACACACACACACACACACACACACACACACACACACTAGTGCATAAACAAATGTACTGGGTTCGAACAAACCTTCGAAGGTTCCAACCATCGAATGTTAAATGTGACATTCGAATGTTTATACTTCACTACATGTCCATTACATGAGCAGCCAAAAAGGTGAATTTACATTTCTAGGCCTTATGCAATACAATTACATGTGTAACTAACACCTTTAGTATCAGAAGAAAACATTTTGTTGGTAACTTTTGTGCATAAGTTATCACTAACAGTGAAAATATATGACTAAAGTAAGCAAAAGAAACATTTGCCAAAGCTTCGAAGGTTGTAGACAAACCTTCGAATGTTAAAATTGACATTTGTTTATGCACTAACACACACACACACACACACACACACACACACACACACACACACACACACACACACACACACACACACACACACACACACACACACACACACACACACACACACACACACACACACACACACACACACACACACACACACACACACACACACACACACACACACACACACACACACACACACACACACACACACACACACACACACACACACACACACACACACACACACACACACACACACACACACACACACACACACACACAAACTGGCTGCGTAGTTACCAGCACAGTAGTACTAGTCTCGCAAGCCAGGCCGCCTTTTCTTTTGTATGGGGACGAGAAAAAGGTTTGGCTTGCGAGACTACCAATACCCCAGTCACATGACCTAGTTATGCTTGTACCTCGCAATAGGAGATTATTGACAAACATATCAAACTGTACGTAAAAAGAATCTTCATAACTTCTCAAAAGTAGATGGCATTAAATAGAATAATATAGTGCAGCTTCGATTGTGGTTCTACATTCGTCTTCACATCATGCACCGTGACGTAGCCATAGATATTAGAGAGCGTAGTATGCATTATAGCACTGCCAGGTTAACCTATTAATGTTTGGCAACCTTTCAACAGCAACATACACAGAAACTGTATCGGGGTGGCGCTTATTGATTGGAGATTTATATAAGCGCCCCCATCGATCGGTGTTCATCAATATTATCAATACCAGTGTCAACTGCTTATACTAACCGAGTACTACTCTCTACATTACCTATCAATTGTTAGTTATTATGTTGTTTGTGTTGGGTGGCCTCTGACATGGAAAATTGGCAGTGCCACTGAAAAGCTGGAGATTAAACAGCAGAAACAATCAGTGTTGTAGGTTGTGTTCCATAATGCTGAGGTACACCTCCACTGCCATGTGCTGTTAAACAATTAATAAAAATTTAAAGCAAATATAATATAAATACCTTATCAAAAAATTATACCATAATCATTTGTTCTCTAATATTTCCAATGTGCTCTGGTATTCTTCACGATTAATGACCGCACCACACAACTTTCGGTAACCACTGAATTCTTTCCTTCCATGAAATAATCTGCGATTGTTTATCACCAACAGTTGTCCTGGTGCCAGGATCAACTCATGCACAAACTGGTCACCATAGATTAAGGTGTGCAGGTGCCGAATTGCAGCATAAAATTTAGCGACAGCTTCATTCGGATCACAACCAGAAGCAGATTGAATTTCTTTTTGTGACTGGTTGTCAAGGGGCCTTCTGTCATCATGATTCAAATACACATCAACTACTTCTCCTTCTTCGTTTACAGGAAAGATTATTTTGCGTGCACGGTAAGTTCCATCTTCATAACTCAGATGGTAAGGAATGAAGACCTTACTTAAGAGAGAGAAGTGGTCAGGCTGTGTTTGCCGAATATGCTCTGCCACCCGGAAACCATCAAGGATCATCGTCTCTCCTCCTTTACCGTCATACTCTAAACAGTGTAAGCCAAGCACACCTACAACACAGAGATATGTGTGCATTAAAACATAATTATATAGTTGTCAACAAAGTTGTGGAAGTAAAATAATTTGTCAAGACACTTTTCTGTATCATGAAATATATTTCTAATAAAAATGGAAGCACATATTTGACTATATTCTGCTACCTGTGGCTTTCTGTGATGTCATGTTTTACTCACATGCATTAGGAAGTTACCATTTTGTAGAGCAATAAAACATGTGCCACAAATCAATTTTTGTCTCTAAAAGCATTAAATAATATAGCTATAACATATAGTTGTGCAGTTAAGAGATAATCTTTGTAATGATGATTTTACCATATAACATTTGGTACTCTTACAATGTGCCAGAGTAATCAGTAAGTCACAAGTTTTGCGGCACATGTACACACGTTATTATGCACTTCTTAGGTTTCACAACATCTATTGCTACATGCTTACCTGGAGCCTCTTCCAGTGAACAGTGATCAGTATGTACAGGTATACACCCAGTGCCATATGCTACGCTACTACAGGTATAAACAGAACACAATTACTCTAATGCAGTGATATTATTAGAATTATATTACTAGAATACTAGAAGAAGAGTTAACATGTAGCTATGGCTACTCAAACGGTCTACTATAGTTAGCTATTATAAATTCATCAAGTTTCCTAATAATTTTATGGGATCAAGATTATTTTAACTGATACTTTTGTGGATGAGTAAGGAAGAATTAGATAGTGTTGTATGACTTCTTCACTCTCAATAATCAGTATGATTATTACCTCTCCTATGTGCAGCCAGGAGTAATATTGCTTGCAGTATAAGCCCCCATACTAAGTGTTTTACCAGGTACTGTACAAGTTAAACTATATACTGTTAAATATAATCTACTACTAATTGTGAACACGGACTCACCACTACGGAACACATAGGAACACATACAAGTTTATGTCTTTACTTTGAACCAATTTTATATACTTTTACGTATATATATAAATTCTTACTGTGACATTGTAGGTGTCTTCTTTTAAATGCTTCTACCCGCATGATACACCCACTTTTTATAACAGAAGTGTTCTATCTTGTTAGTGACATGCAACTGGTAAAATGCCTTACTATAAAATAAACTGCATTATCTTAAATCTTCTTTAGCACGAGGCAATTTGTTAACAAAGCCACGCATGCCCATCGATAGCAAGTGTCATAATAAAGAAACTAAAACCAAGTATAACTTTTTTAAACCAGTTATTGAAGTTTCATTTCACGTAAGCAGTTATTGATAGCTTCAAGGGCAAAAACTTTGCGACAAAAGTAATTTCAAGAAACCATACGTGCGCACACTGGTCCTAGGCCAGCACGCGTATTATGGTTTTAAAAGCTTTTACAGACCATCATGGTGCATGTGATTCTACCATCACCAGCAACACACAAAATGTCATCGATGTGTAATTGTAAAATGATAAATGGGCCTCTTGCATTGCTTGCATGAGCATACTGAGAAACATCACCTGTCTCAAGATATCGATCTTAATTGTTGAAGCTTTACATACTATTCATTCTAGTGAAAGTACTGCACCATACTTATTGGCACATCACCAGCCTTTGTTACAACTTCACAATGTGTCATGATCAACATGTGGCAGTACTCCACTGCACAATACTGTGATGCACAAGAAACATTTTGGCCCATGAACTATTTCAACCCCTTTTAGTGTAGGCCCTCATATACCGTAAGTGATAAAAGAGGTCAGGCCACACAAAACAGTGTCCCTAAACGTTAATTTTACTTAGAACACCCAAGCGATTAACGCCAACTATAACACATAAATTGCCAGCATGTGTCAAATGCAAAGGACTTAAACAGTTGACAATAAGATATATACATACATTGCATGCTTGAGCAATATGATACAGTAGAACAAAGCATTACATGAAAACATGATGGTTTCCTAATAACAAACTTCAGGTGACATCAAGCAATTTTAAAATGACTATAATATCTACTATTGTACAGTCTTTGAATGTGGTATAGAAGTTATTTCATCGCACGATATCTTAACACCTAGATTCTTTACTTCAATAAACCCATTGTCCAAAATGACAAAGCTTTTATTATGTAAAAGGTACAAAACTGTTCACTAACTTCACACTCATATTCCCAGCCACCATGGTCCATACATCCCCATAGTAACTTCTCCTCAGCAGTCCAATCCTACGCAAGGCATCGCCTGTAGCTTCCTCACTCACAGGAGTATTGTGGATAAAGCAAAGTCCATATTGTCTGAACTTCTGTAACATCTTCAATAGTACCTCATCACTCTTCATGTACTCCGCATAATCCACTGATGGTAATTCTCTATTACTGAAATATTCAGCATCCCACAAGGTCTGTGTTGGCTTTTTAGTAGCAGCTGGTCTGATATTATCAATGTTATGATGGCAGTAACTATTCTCCAGTAACCAGCTGAGTATAAACTGTGAACTGTGCCCATCCTTCCACTTTATCTCCACTCGTTCATCATCTGACTGCACACTATCTGGTCGAGCATCTTCTGTGGTTCGCAGGATTCGTTGTCCAGTCTTTGGGTTACGACACTTGGGACATCCACAATTATCCCTTAACCAATCGTAATGGAATCTACTTGAAGTTCCCTTCACGTGGTCCCAGTTTACCACCAACGAATCGTTTTCCAACTTTACGCCTGAGGTCACAGTAGACAGGCCCGCGTCACGGACCACGTTATTCAAAAGCGAGGTCGAAAAATATCTGATACTAAAGGTCGCACGTAGAAGCTTATCCATACCTTGAACTGAACATACCACAGTGCACCCCTTACACGCCTCCTCAATCACGCAAGCGCCCTGCCACTCATATCACGGCAATACACGGTAAATAACCTAGAGATTTAAGGCGCACGCGCAAGGCCACGCCCTATGCATAACATCTATATATACCCTTACCATAGATTATCTATGATAATATCTATGATAATATCTATGATAATATCTATGATATGAGTAAAATGCTTTTTACCCGTGTTTGCACTGGAATATCCGGCGCTTTACGTGTATGGAGTCTTCCATTTCAGACGTTCCGAGCCAGAAGCATTTTTACTGCACCAAATCGTTCTGCTTTTGTAGACGGTATCAAGACAGATCGAAATGATTCGATGCTAGTAAACTGGGATCATGAGAAAGGAGCTTGGAGTAGATTTCACTACGAATGGTTACGTGACAATTGTAAGTGCCCAAAATGCTTTCACCCTGATACCGCACAACGAATCCTGCGAACCACAGAAGATGCTCGACCAGATAGTGTGCAGTCAGATGATGAACGAGTGGAGATAAAGTGGAAGGATGGGCACAGTTCACAGTTTATACTCAGCTGGTTACTGGAGAATAGTTACTGCCATTATAACATTGATAATATCAGACCAGCTGCCACTAAAAAGCCAACACAGACCTTGTGGGATGCTGAATATTTCAGTAATAGAGAATTACCATCAGTGGATTATGCAGAGTACATGAAGAGTGATGAGGTACTATTGAAGATGTTACAGAAGTTCAGACAATATGGACTTTGCTTTATTCACAATACTCCTGTGAGTGAGGAAGCTACGGGCGATGCCTTGCGTAGGATTGGACCGTTGAGAAGAACACACTATGGCGGAGAATTATGGAGTTTTGTGGTTGGGATCTTTTCCATCAAGTTTGTTTGTTCGTGTGTGTGTGTGTGTGTGTGTGTGTGTGTGTGTGTGTGTGTGTGTGTGTGTGTGTGTGTGTGTGTGTGTGTGTGTGTGTGTGTGTGTGTGTGTGTGTGTGTGTGTGTGTGTGTGTGTGTGTGTGTGTGTGTGTGTGTGTGTGTGTGTGTGTGTGTGTGTGTGTGTGTGTGTGTGCTATGTGGTTAGCACTATACACACTCTCATATAATACACCTCCTGTAGTGACCTTTCATTGTAAAGATAATAATATTGTAAGTATGGTGTGTACTTCATTCCATTAGTTACCTGGACACCAGAAACCATAGCTATTATAGATGTAAATTGGTTAAAACCTATGCCATGTATAGTTATACACCCACATATGGCTAAATGACAATGACAACCACAAAAAACATAGGATGTACCACTCAGATAAAATGACCACCGCTACAAACTCACTGACCAGATCTGCTTGAGTGAAAATGCTTTTAGTCTTGCTGGCCACTTTACATAGAATAAAGTGTCTGTACAAGGAAGGATAGACACAATTTGAGTTAAGGATCACTAAGATTCGGAGATTTAAAACCCCTTTATGTAACCACCACTCTTCTAAACCTGGGCACATCCCTATTATTCACTATAATATTTTCAGTGAACATCACAAAAAATATCAGTGAATGTCACTTGCTGCTGCTATACTCACTAGCTAGCTAGCTAGCTACATAGTTTTTACAGTGCATATTTTGTCCCTATAGTTAGCTATGATAGCTAGACACCACCATGTAGCTAAGTCTACACCTGATGTATATGTAGCTATACATCAGTATTACATTTCTCTTGTGTAGTGATGTGGCTTATGGAACTGGAGTGGTTGATATGCATACTGATAACTGTCCTCTTACTGAAGCACCAGGTTAGCAAGTGCAGTGAAGATGCTCGACCACTGTATGGCTTACACACACACACACACACACACACACACACACACACACACACACACACACACACACACACACACACACACACACACACACACACACACACACACACACACACACACACACACACACACACACACACACACACACACACACACACACACACACACACACATACTCTTTCTACACTGATTAGCTATGTCTTACCATAGCCAATAGTAGGGCTGTGCGATAATGGAAAAAGTTACATCTCGATAGCTCCCGATAATATTCATTACATTATCTCGATAAATGATATTATCTCGATAATGTTGTCAACATGAAGTTTTATCATCATTTGCCTCAATGTATAAAACTGTCAGGCAAAAGTATCAAATAGCTACCAGGTAATTGCTTTAATAGGCAGGCTGATGCTTGTTTAAGTGTTAAACCTCAGTGTTTGCATAAGGTATGGCTTCCTGGCCACCTCTAAGTGACAAAAAATTTAATTAAAGAATCTCAGTAAACACACTAGAGTGAACGATCAATCACCGAATGATCAATCACCGAACGGATCTATTTCTGGGCACAATTTTCTCGTAATTTACAATGAATATTTATATACCAAATGTGCCCTTAGATAGGGAAACACTATAGAAGTTTGTGTACAGTTTTGGGAATCTCTATGTAGGAACAGGAGCAACAAAAATCAGCTGTCCGAAAATAGCAATCTATGGACGAAGTTACCATTTATTGGACAAACGCTTCCTGTCGACTCATCTTTAACCTATTCTAATCTTTCTTCCTTTCACGTTAAAGAGCAACTCTTCTAGTTTCTAAAAATGTATAGTTTGTGTAATAAAATCCTTGTTAAATATGAAATACAATTCAAAGAAACCGGAGTGTCATATGTGACAATATTCAAACATTTGCATGTGATTTCTTTAAAATATTGCATAATCATATGCGAATTAGTGAAGTTTAAAATTCGCGCATATGATTATGGAATATTTTAAAGAAATCATGTGCAAATGTTTGAATATTGTCACGTATGACACTCCGGTTTCTTTGAATTGTATTTTATATTTAAAAAGGATTTTATTAAATAAACTATACATTTTAGAAACTAGAAGAGTTGCTCTTTAATGTGAAAGGAAGAAAGATTAGAATAGGTTAAGATGAGTCGACAGGAAGCGTTTGTCCAATAAATGGTAACTTCGTCCGTAGATTGCTATTTTCGGACAGCTGATTTTTGTTGCTCCTGTTCCTACATATATATGTAGATATTCCCAAAACTCTGATATTTTGTACACAAGCTTCTATAGTGTTGCCCTATCTAATGGCACATTTGGTATATAAATATTCATTTTAAGTTACGAGAAAATCGCCGGAAATAGATCTTTCCGGTGATTGGTCATTTACTCTAATGTACATTGTGATAGTATCGATATGTTATCAGCCATTATTGTTATCGCAATAATATTTGGATATCAATAATTATCTTTTTATGGTTATTATCGCACAGCCCTAGCCCATAGCTAACTTTCATGTAATATACGTATATACTTACAGGTATACTGGCCTTTCACTGCCTGGAATACAGTGGTAAAGGAGGGGAATCCAGATTTATTGATGGATTTTGTGTGGCTGAACGTATTCGTCAGATAAATCCAAAATATTTAACCCTCCTTAGTAAGGTTTCCATTCCCTTTGAGGTAGATTATTTTGATGCATTCTTCCGTGCGCGCAAAACATTTTTTCAAACAAACCACAAGGGAGAAGTGATTAAGGTTAATTATAACGACTGGGACAGGAAGCCCCTTGATGCTCAATCAATTGATGAGATACAGAATGTATTAGGCTGTGATACCGATGAAGCGATTGTAACCTTCTATAAGGCCCTGCGTTGTCTACACGACTTAATGTGTGGAGATAAGTTCGTGTATGAGATTAAGCTTTCACCAGGGATGTTTTTAGTTTTCAATAATCAAAGAGTGATCCATGGAAGAAGGGAATTTACTGGGCACAGGAAGCTGTGTGGTTGTCATGTTAATTGTGAAGACTGGGAGAGCAAGTTGAGACTACTGGATAATGCAAACTGTAGAGTCTAAGTTCCCTATTATATACATTTTTGGTTTGTAACATGCAGTGTAGTCATAATTAGCTATAGCCGGTATTATTAATTGTATCTAGCTATATAGCTAATGTGCATAGAATAGATATATTTCCGGCCCCATGCATTCACTGACATAAAGAGAAGTAACTTGTTTTGCAAGGATAGCAATCAGGTAGCTAGCTAGCTAATACCGATGAGATGTGACTGCATGTATGTATATGTATTAGCATTGTTCGTATTTCTGGTAGGCGCTAGGCCTAGACCTAATAAGCACTGCGCGGAAATATGATTACGACACAAGTTTCTGCCCACGTGCACTAGACCTTATTTAAAGAGGGCAGAGGCATGGCATTTTTTAGGCAAGTTTTTTCTCTACCAAGTTTTCGGACACTCAGCGTTGTCAGAAACTGTTCTGTTCTTGTCCCTATTACGATCGACATTGCAACAGAGCAAAACGATTCGATTTTGGTAAACTGGAATCGTGAGAAAGGTGCTCGGAGTACATTTCACTACGACTGGTTACGCGACAATTGCCAGTGCCCGAAATGTCGTCACCCAGCCACTGGACAACGAATTTTGAGGATTACAGAAGATGCACGACCTGATAGCGTGCAATTGCTTAGAGACAATGGGGAAGTGGAGATAAAATGGAAAGATGGGCACGTATCAGAGTTTACACACGGCTGGCTGTTAAAAAACAGTTACAGCCATTATAACATTGATAATATCAGACCAGCTGCCACTAAAAAGCCAACACAGACCTTGTGGGATGCTGAATATTTCAGTAATAGAGAATTACCATCAGTGGATTATGCAGAGTACATGAAGAGTGATGAGGTACTATTGAAGATGTTACAGAAGTTCAGACAATATGGACTTTGCTTTATCCACAATACTCCTGTGAGTGAGGAAGCTACGGGCGATGCAATAAGAAGGATTGGACCACTGAGGAGAAGTTACTATGGAGATGTGTGGAGTATGGTGGCTGGGAGCATGGCAATTAAGTTAGTATGTGTGTGCCATAGCAGTTTTAGTGCACGTGGTTGTCCAAGAATAACAGCATTTGTGGCCATTATATAGCTTCCTAATAGAGCATACATTAAATACCCAACTACTCATATAGAACAGTCAGTGATTTTTAAGCTGTAACTAATCATATTCCAGGCTCTCCATTTATTATCTTAGGCCTTTTGTGTGCACCTCTAAAAGTTTAGAAACACATATACATGCAACAATTTATCGTATTTACTTGATTAAATGCTGCAGCTACTATTAATCATCTTTGCAAAATGACCGCAGCCTATTCAAGTGCATTATGTGGTAGTTTACAGTGCTACTTATATGTAATACTCTGCCTACTCAGAAAATCAAGCTCCCTTGCAATCTAGTTCCACATGACCTAACAAAAAATGTACATTGAAAAAATGATTACTAATAATTAATTATTCCTGTCTGGCATTTACCTAATCAGTACTGATTCACATTATCTAGTGTGACTACTATTAAAGGTGCAGTGTTTAACCAAATATATATGGTAAATTTGAAGTATATTAGAAGCCAACTGCTTACAACACACCGAAGTACTGTTATGACAATATATTCTATATCACAAACACTGGACCCATTGAGAAGGCTTTAAAAAACCTGTTGAAAGGGAGTCAGAAATCAGTATTTACTATTATCCCAGACCAGTGATGACTTAAGCCCCAGGCATCACGCAATCTAGGCAAAAGCCAAAGGGGATGGATCAGGATCCAGAGTATACTTAACAGGACTGACTTCTTGTATATCAAATAACCTCACAATGTTTTGTTTATGTGTTAACTACAAGTAGCTACTACCATACAAGGGTTACCATATGAATATGGGTTAAATGTTGTTAAATGTTTATCCCATGCATCATAGATGTATGGTCACTATATTGATAAGTGTAAGGACAATCATCGATAGGGGCAGGTATTCAACTATTCATCATGAGTCGTTTTGTTATTTTTCATGTAGTGATTTAGCTTATAGCAGTGGACTCCTTGACTTACATACTGACAACTGTTACTTTGTGGAGCCACCAGGTCAGCAACGTAATCACATGATTACATGTGGTCCTAAAGTAGAATACTGTGTAAAAACTTATACCACCAATTAGGACTGAACTATTGCGATATAGTTTGAAACTCACTGATCAGTTTTATAGGAATTTTTATAGGGTACTTGCCGGTTTGGCTGATATAAAAATTTGATGAATAGTAACCTAGAGTCGTGACCCACTGAAAATACTTGATAAATTCATGAATTCGTATTCTTTTGCTTTTATCATGGTATTTGTGAATATAAATCCACAGTTATTTCATCAATGAGTTAACTATAAATTATTCTCATGATCAAGTCTGTAATGTGACCGGCATACAGTTAGTTTACCTAGTACCTACTAAACCAATAGTCAGCACTTCTCCCTTAAAAATTTTTGTATGGTAAATATTTTAATGGCATGTCTTCAGCTATATGGCCTGGATAAATATTACACAGTACTGACAGTAGCATAACATTGATAGACATGTGTGAGCCATGCAGCATAGCCATTATATAGCTATCATGTATACATATACACTTGCAGGTTTGTTAGCTTTTCACTGTGTGGAGTACAAAGGTGAAGGTGGTGAATCGATGTTACTCGATGGATTTAGTGTAGCCGAGCACATTCGTCGGGCGCATCCAGAATACTTCACCTTGCTCAGTAAAGTTTCCATTCTCTTCAAGGTTGATTATGGTGATGGATTCTACAATACACGCAAGACGTTTTTTGATGTAAATTACGAGGGAGAAGTAAGCAGGGTTAATTATAATTACCTTGACAGGCAGCCGTTAGACACTCAGTCAGTTGACGAGATCCAGAATGTCCTAGGCTGTGATTCTAATAAAGCAGTCATTACCTATTACAAAGCAATGCGTTTCTTGCATGGCTTACTGTATAGTAACAAGTTTTTGTATGAGATAAAACTTTTACCAGGGATGCTTCTGGTGTTTAATAATCACAGATTGCTGCATGGGAGAAAAGCATTTAATGGACACAGAAAGCTGTGCGGTACTTCAATTGATGCTGGAGAATGGGAGAACAAATTTAAACTACTGGAATATAAGTAGCTATAGTGTGTGATTATTATGCATTTTTATATGGAAATTTCTGTCTGTGTGCATGATTGCATTCCAGTTATATAAATATTGCCTCGTTTAATGCGATCGCTACACTACACCGTTGCAAGTGTGAGTCAGCTGTTATAACAAGTGCTGTGGTAAACTGGGAAAAGAAGCCTGGAGTTGATTTCATTGGCTGCATGACAATTGTAGATGCGAGTGTAGATGTGTCAAGTGTTATGATCCAACTACTGGAAAACAACTCTTGAGAAGTACAGAAGACAATAGACCTGATAGCATACACTCAGATGACGAAACAGTGAATATTAGGTGGAGAGATATATTATATATTATATTATTTTAGCCATATACATGCCAGGGATCACACAAAAGGCAATCCTGTACTAGGTACTCCCCCTATAAAATACATACATACATACATACACACACACAAGCAAAATACAAAAACCAAACAAAATGTAACTACTTACAAACACACGCACACAAAATTAATTACAATCAAAACAAAAATTGTTTAAGTTTATGTTTAAAAAATGTCCAAGGAGCTGACAACACATCATATAGAACTGAGTTCCAGAGAAATAAAGGAATATCGATGACCATTGATAGAGGAGGGTAACAGATAAATTGTCAGAGGATGGGAACAAGTTGAAAGTTCATTTAATCGATAATATTCAGAAAAATTAATTGGAGTAAGATTGTTAAGTATAGCATAAAGCATCACAATACAATCATAAGTATGTCGCAGCTCCAAGGAAGGCCATCCAAGCTCTCTGATACATTAACTACTAGATTTAATCCACTGTGATATGAGAGGATCAAAGGAACTCTTAATCCATTGGGAGGCTCTGCGTTGCACTGATTCTATCAAGTCAATATTCTTAGACGTGTGGATAGTCATGTGAAATATTTTATGTTTACAGGTTTGGTAGGCCTTCACTGTGTGGGGTACAACAATGAAAGAGTTCTCATTGATGGATTCTGCATTGCTGAGCACATCTGTCAGATAAACTGGAACACTTTGCTCTTCTCAGTAAAGTCTCCATTCCCTTCAAGACAAAGAGTGATAACTTTTCCCATGCACGTAAAACGTTCTTCACTGCAAATCATGATGGTGAAGTGATAGAGATTAACTTCAACCTTTGTGACAAAAACCTTGTGATGCTCAAGCAGTAGATGAGATGCAAACTGTGTTAGGTTGTGAGCGCAATAGAGCCATTTTACAATTTTATCAAGCCATTTGTTGTCTAAACAATGCCCTTGGTAATAAAAAATTTGCACACAGTACAGCTATTACCAGGTGCATTGCTAGTGTTTAGTAACCACAGAGTGCTTCATGGAATAAGAGAGCATGAGAAGATGTATGGGATTGCTGTTGAACGTAAAGAATGGGAAAGAAAGCTCATGAAACTTGAAGGATTGCATAACTCTCATAGACACACACAAAATTCTTTCAATACGACAACAAGCTACACAAATGATGTAAATATAGATTATTTGTATGACAAATGTCACATCCAACTGAATTCAATAGCTGTACCACAGCAAGGAACTTTTAGGATGTAATGTATACTGTGTAGAAAGTATAAAGCATCATGATATAAGTAGACAATCTTTGCCTTCTAATATACACACCCATATAATCTATGCTTGTATATGCACTAATACATCTGGCCAATACTTAACAAGCATTTGCGGGATTACTTTGCCGGTGTATTGCCATATAATCAGAAATTTTCGATTGAAGTAATTTTTAAAAAAATCAAAAATGCACACAACTTTTCAAAAATAATTTTCTAAATGTCAGGTGCTACCAACAGTTAATTATAACATTGTTAGTACATTTTGAAAATATTATGGTATGGGTGAAGGTGATCATGATTTACAAATTTTTCACATTCAAAACCTTTCCAGCTGTACAATATATATAAAATATTAAGTTGTCTGAATGCATTTGCAAACTAACGTTTTTGTAGATGACCATTATGCTGGGTAGTTCATTTTATAATAATTGTGATGATTTTCAGCCATTGACTTTTGTGTAGGCTATATATAATGAAATACATTATAGTAGGCACGGATACTATTATGCTAAACCATCAGTACTGTCAACAGTATTTTGATATGACTAATAGTAACACATTGATCAATTCCTCTCACATAGACATAATATAATAATATAGGTACATCGTGACATAATGGAGTTATCAATCAATTGAATCAAATGCTGAAGACAAGTTGAATATGAGCAATGTGCTTACGACATATCGGGCAGATGTGACATATTCCAGCACATCGTTGACAGCAGACATGGTGGCCACAGGGACAAAATACTACACTAACTTCATTGTCGTAGCACACTTTGCATAGACGCGAGTCCTCAATTTTGCGTAGGAATTGCCTAAACTTTCCACCCAGCTTCATGTTCAGTGATGTTGTGCTGGAGCTTTTATCTACTTCTAAAGTATCATCAAGTTTATCTGCGCTCCGGGAATGGTTCCCCTGCAAAGTGGTAGCACCTCCAATCTCTCCAGTCTTTTCTAGTATTTCTTTGGCTAACACAGTACTGCTTCTAGATAGACCAATCCTCAGGTAGCCATCAAATTCTGGTTCTTGTTGCCTAAAGTTGAAACTGCTGGCTGCATCACTAGCATTGGCAGTGTCAATAGTGATAGCTCTGAGAGTAGGTGGAATTCGTTGTGGCTGTCTGTAAAATGTGAACATACAAATTGCAAATGTCAACTGTCCATTATATTAATACTAGTATAAGAATCATGCAAGTGTAAATAACAACGCAGGTGAATTCTAGGAGAACCGATACTGAACACTGGTTCACATTCTATACAAATCAAACCCAGGATACAACCCTAGGAACTTTTTTATGTTCAAACTTGTATGCTGATGACAGACAAACATCTCTAATTGTATCTTTACTAGCAAGCTAAAAATGAATGGCTAATTAAAGTACCCTAAAAATGATAGACAATACATCACTTGTGTGTCTTTTAATACGGATACAGTTAGTGGTCTCCATGCATGATTTGGTAGCAGCCCATGACCACTAGCTGCTACAACTAGAGCTAAAACAAACATCAACCCTAATACGTATATCTGCATGCAGCTGTGGATTAAATACACATAATTAACATACCCATGGTCTGAATTACTGCTAGAGGTTGAAACTATAGGACCAGTGCCTTGCAGCTGGTGTAGTATCTCCCAGGCCTGTGAGTAGACCTCCATCTTGGTACGTACTATGTCAAAATGGTACCTGTTCTTGACCAAAGTTCCAGGCAAGAACGTCTTCCTCATCAGCTCTTTCCAGGACATTGCCATGCGATGATTGAGCACTCTCTCCCCAACACGCTCGTGATAAAAGAAAGTGTGATCCTCAGTAAGCATCCGAAACATGGATAATGCTAGCTTATGAGATGCAGTTTTAACTGAATAAGATGTAGTGGAATTTTCTTCACTTTCATTGACAGTTCTGTAACGCACTGTGAAGTATTTATCCTTGTATGCCGCCTCAAGTAATGCACTATAGAGAATCCTGTAGCAAAACAGATAAGTTAGTTTACTGAGTGGAGACATGGCAATTTAGAAGAGTGTACTACAGGCAGTGGAAGTATGGTTGGTGAATTTGGCAAGTTGCCTGTTTTCCCCCAAACTACAAGCAACTACTGCTTTCTGGCCGTTTTTTGCCAAACTTTTCCTTGCCAGACTTTAGTAAAATAGTAAGCCAAACTCTTCCTTGCCAATTTTTGTACTATATGACATGTACAACCAAAATCATTTAGTACCACATTTGAATTACGTACCTATGAACTGCACGCCCTTGTAGAGTGAACACAGAAAGGCTGTTTCCTCCTATGCTTAATACAACATCTTCATTTCTTTCTGATTTGACAGGATAACGATGACATCCATACCCATCCATGTGACACAGTTCTGTAAGAAACAGTGCCTCCGCAGAGCTACGAGTCAGTCCTAAATCAATTTACAATACATCAAGTTGAAAAAACTATACACACTAACCAGCAAGAGATTGGTGTTCGATGGCAATCCGTCGTGATACTCCAATTTCACAATTCGGAAAAAAGCAAGGATACATCATTGTAGGGACATTAGTTGGAGGAGGTCCATCCTCTATGTGTGCCATCAGTGCTCCAATGTAAGGTTGTTTGTCTACTGGAATATGAAACTCTCCATTTGTAATGGCATTTCGTAGGTGGACATAGAAGATAACCCTAATAGTTATACTAAATATAGCACATTATCATGCAAGCTGCCATACCTTGTTGACTCTTGTTGGATATGCTCTGGTCCAATGAAATACTTTACTCTCAATTCAAATCTGTATGGTGGCGACGATTTCACTTGCCTGTCAATATCATTTCGCAAGTTCAGCCAATATCGATAGCCTTTTTGTTTGTATTGTAGCCCAAAATAATCCTTCTCAACAATTGCAAGAGCACCGCATATCTACACAAGTATAAATGTTACAGAGGTACTGGTATTTTACATGCACGTAGGTATACCTTATCGAGGCAAACACTTCCTGCATCGTCTGGTCGAATTTCAAATTGATATGCGAGCGAGTTGGGAAGCGAAATAAAGCAAGCAACCTTTCGAGCAGCCATGTCGCCAAAGACAGGTTGCTTCTTGGTCTACATTCGTTGACAACATCTGATGCAATGCCATGGTAATATTTAAATTTAAGTTATAGATCCTAAAGCATCCAACGAGAACTCAAATTGAATCATCTGGATTCACCCTCCAGCTGTGTAAAACACTTCCAGTGATTAATGATTCATTCTAATTAGTGCATACTGCAACGAGAAGAATGGTCTACGGTCCCAGGTCTCTGCTACGGTCCTATGTCCTAGATAACTGCAAGGTTTGTATTTTAAGAAGGTAGCTGGAACCCGACATGAACTATAATCTATAATCTAGTTTTCATTCTCAAAATTCTGCGTTAAATTCTAGTTGACGCAAATTTCCATTAAATGAACAGCAAGAAGATGCAATGTTAAGATATTGGATAGTACAACCAAATTTGATATTCGACCTCAGGGGGTCGAATGTCTGACTGTTAACCATGCTTTGTAACTTGATGTTATAGGGCAATGTAGGTAGTTTCTATACACTCCTCCTGTATAGTGTCACAACTCGTCAGTCAAGACTCATTTTTGTGTGTACAAAACCACAAGCCCAGGCCTTCTAGGCCTAGACCCAGTCAGTATGAGTGCAGCGGCCAAGCAGTGAGGTGGAGGCTATGATATTGGTAATTTTTGAGCACCTGTTTTTTAGTGGATATCAGCCTCCCATACCAAAACTCAACATACATACACGCACATCATTATTAATATACTTGATCACAGCATGTTGATCATTTTATACTATAATCAAATTTCCTATGCTTTTCAGTCAAGAAAACGACGATTTGGATTTCTTCCACACAGAATGATTCGCATCTCAGGAAGCATCTAAAATAATATTAGTTAACGTCTTATTGCAAAAGCAAGTTGGTTATGATGATAGGCTTACCTGGCTACTCAGCAAGTCTAACCTGCTTTCTAGTGTGTTGGTGACCTTGATTTTACCCTTCTGTGCATACAAATCCATACCTCCGGCACTAAAAATAACAGCATATGAATAATACCTTTATATACAACAACAAGGGCTCATCATGCAGAACGGCGCCGTGGCTTAGTTGGTTAAAGCGCCTGTCTAGTAAACAGGAGATCCCCGGTTCGAATCCGGGTGGTGCCTTCTGATTTTTCTTTGCTTTTTTCGTTTTAACAAATTTTGTCAATACCAAGGGCTTGAAGACAGAAAGGTAAGTATGGATCGATATCTTTCAGTGCGACAAAACAGTAAGGAAGATTTTTGCATGAGAGAATAGCACGAGATAATTTATAAAAGGTATCCCTACTTTTGGCTCAAGTCAAAAAGTAAGGATAATTAGTTCACAATGTAATAAAGTACATGATGTAAAACATTACATCTATTAACTGAGGGTTCAGCTGTGTAAGAGGCTGTTTTATGTCTGTAATAGGCAGAAGGACAGCAACGTTTACAGTTTAGCTGATGCTGTCGAGTTGAGGCTTTGCATAGGTAAAAGTGTAGGGATAAAACATAGGCAAATTAGCTTCAATTCACCAATTATCCCCCAACAGAATATTTAGCATCATACAGTGGTAAGTGGTTTAACTCATGACTATCTGATTGGCCAGGAATCAGTATTGTTAGCATTTTAAGTGTCCAACCGCCCTACTTGGCAATAGTTACTTACCATTCATCGGGAAGATAAGTTTCCATGATATGTATTGTACAATCTTTACCAGTAGCCTCTCTGTAGGCACTGCATGACGGCTTGATCACACTCTATGGACCAAGATGATGTACACATATTAACACATACAAACATGCACAAAGGTAGGAAATTTTAGTCTTAGAAAAATTTCTCTGTGTCAGCAATAATAAACTGTGAAATCCTTTCTCCCCTGCTTTCCACAGAGCATAAGACCCTTGAGAATTACCGGTGTAACCAACAAAGACACGCACATACTTATCTATACAATCAGCAATCAATGACACACCTGAACAAGTTTCACGTCTTCCTTCTTACAGCAGATCTGTATCTCTGGTTCCAGCAGCTGACACAATCCCTAGGAATAACAGGAGAAAGTTCGGACAATATTATAATGATCTGCCAATAATCTCAAGTCACTGAATTATTATACTATTAATTCAAACAAGCTATACACGTATAGAATTGGTACACGTTTTTTACTAATTATACATAATCAATCAGTATAGCCCAGGTCAATGCTACCATAAGCATTACCATAAATTATGTGGTTTTTGCAAATCCATGATACAATTTGCTTAAAATAAATAGTAACAACAATAGAAAATCATAAAATGGGCATTCTGACCATAAACTAGTAAATTATAAAACCTTTCCACTGAAATTTCGTGTTTTAAGTAAGCACCACTTCACAGTGTTACTATGCTCCTGATACTGCTAGTAGTACCTGTGTTAGTAGTCTTTGTAGCATATCCTTGTATTTGCCCTCATTCTTCCTGACATCCCCTAACCTTGCTCTAGTCTCCTCTAAAATATGCTGTAACCAACCATTAGTGAATTCACAGTAACAGTGTTTAAGATAATTAGTGAATGCATAGTTAATTGAGATAGTATACGTAATAGTACATATGTACATATACATGCTTATATAATTAATTAATACATTGTATAGCAGATACTGATAGATTCTGACAAAATTGGCAAACTATGAAATAATCTATTATTCTCAAATGCACGCATACACACACACACACATACATACATACATACATATACTATGGTTGGGTGATACACATACATACACGTAGTACACACACACACGTAGTACACACAGACACACACACACACACACACACACACACACACACACACACACAAACACACACACACGTAGTACACACACAAACACACACAGACACACACACACACATAGTACACACAGACAGACAGACAGACAGACACACACACACACACACACATACACACACACAAACAAACAGACACGTAGTACACACACACACACACACACACACACACACACACACACACACACACACACAAACAGACACGTAGTACACACACACACACACACACACACACACACACACACACACACACACACACACACACACACACACACACACACACACACACACACACACACACACACACACACACACACACACACACACACACACACACACAGACACACACACAGACACACATGTAGTAGTGTTACTAACTTTAATATGATCATCTTGAGCTTTCAGTGTATTGAGTCTGGCTTGATTAAGCAAGTTTGATCGTTGGCTATTAAAATACAATGTATAAAATGGCCAAGTCAAATTACATAGTATACAATACACCAACAGCACATGTACCAACATACATTTTTCGTTGCATCTCAATTTGTTTCTCTTTACGCTCAAAGTATGACATTATTTTTAACTTCTCCTGCTGAAATAAACGTCCTCGCTCAATATTAAACTCTTCTTCAGCCTATGAAAGCAACATATAAATATGCATAAAGACTATTAGGTCAGTGGCTACATGATGAATTAAAAAGAATGATTCTATTTGAAGATTCTGATTAACACCTCCTATACCAATGCTAACATGTTCCAAAGCACTTTTTAGTGATCTAGAACATCTACCAAGAAAGTTACCGTATTTACTTGGTTAAACGCTGCACCTGTAGTAGTCATACTGGATTTCCAAATTACGAGTATAAACCTCGTCTCTGAGTATCAAGTAATGGTCAAATTTGAATAGCCGCCACATCAATTTTTCAAAATAAGATAATAAATGCCATAACGTTTAACCAAGTAAATATGGTATGTGGATGTCTAGTATTAAAAGTTTCCCTGATGAATTTAGCCAAACGCTGTCCAAATAAAATTACAATAAACATATGAAAATTACATGATGTGATATCTGGTGGGTAATGTTACAAATGTTTGGCTTTCTATTTTAGCCAAAAGTGGAGCAACTGCATTTGTATATTATATATCCATCCACAATTTTGTGCTGCAAGTGGACAGATACTATAAAATGAAGCACCTCAACTTTGTAGTGTTGCTTTTGATGGTATGACAGTCTAAACCTCAAGTGATTTCTAATATTAACTGTAAATCACAAATTGCCATTTCAATAATCTGTTGGTTGCCGAGAAAATTGAACACACAATTTTTCCTACTACATTAAAACCTTTTATAAAGTTTTAGCTAGCCTCATGGTTAGGCCATACATAAAAGCACTTAAGGTAAGATACTACTTGAAACTTTAATAACTCTATAGTTGGGGTTGATACTGTTTATTGCATAACACAGTTTCATGTGGTACCCACCATCATCAACTCACCTTAGCAAGTATTTCTTCTGCTTTCTCTTGGGCTTCTTTCTCAATAAAGCTTTTCATGTGCTCAATCTATACAAAACATAATGATCAGTTCGGTTTCTAAAAAATGCCCACTAAACCTAAATTCTACACAATTATTTTTAATTTATCGTTTATTACACTTCAGTTACCTGTTTGTCTACTTCGTGGTCCGACAACATCTTCACACTCTCCTATTCGTTTGCGCACAAAATGCAATAATTAAAATGAATTATTTTATAGCCACGTGACGTTCACTTGTGTTAAATTCGCGAAGCATATTTTAAACAAGGCGCGCGCCCAGACACCTGGTTTCTTGACATCACAAATGATTACATTAGAATATTAATTAGATACATTCGCTATCATTCATTGCATATAAATATATATAGTCTATAGTGGAATAAATTGTGTTATCAATCAAAAAATTATGTTATCATTTTCTTGCTGTTTCATAATTCTCCACAAACCAATCTACACTCTCTTGAATGGCTGTAACAGGAATCAAAGAAATATACAATATTTGGATTTTCCCAAGAAAGAAAAAGGAGAGCAGTAAAATTGTCTCCTTAATCAAAGTAGAGTGATGCTGGACCACTGTACTGCTCTTTAGGGAAAACCCCTGAATTATGTCACAGCTCACCTTGTTTAATAGGGGTGAAGTGGAACTCTGGTAAGTATCTCCTCAATTTTGCATTACTTGCTGTTTTCTTGTACTGTCCATCTGACTTGCTAGTATCATGCTATGAACATTCCACATATAGCTGTAGTGTAATTCAGTAGTTATAACAGAACTATATATATTACAATCAAGACTCACGATAGTGAGTCGCAAGGCCAAGAAGTGCAGCAACGCAACCATTGAGTGAGTTATTTACATGTAGCACCGCCCTCAAACTTGCAAACGCTCTAGCTAAGCCGCCATTAAAGCCATCGCTTAGTTATTACCGACCCACAACGTTTTTACTATATAGAATCAACAAACCGAGATTCGCCCGTCTACTAGAGAATTAGTACCTTCATTGTTTGAAGAATCAATATCCCGAAGTTGATAGAAATCGGTTCAGCCATTCTTCTGATACAGCCTTATAAATGCCTTCCTGTCACCACAAAAATTTTTATGCGGCAGTCGTTTTTTTTCTTTCTTTCATTTTCATTGCACACTTTTTCGTGGGCTTGCGGGAGCTTTCGTGAACCACGGAAGTTTTTTCAAACTCTCTTTTTATACATTCACTTGTTTGTCTAATAACTCACTCATTTCTTCATGGATTTCAGCCAAATTTATATCAGCACTTTTCCTATGTATGCTCTACCTGTCATACTATTATCAGTCTGAAGTAAACACTTGAATGTATTTGAGAAGGACTATTACACTGCAGGTTGATAGTTGTCATAACTTGGATCCCCTTCAAATGATTTGCATAAACTTTCAGATATAAAATCTGTATTGATGTATCACTCTGTAGTGAAAGTTAAAAAAAAATCTTGGGCCTGAGTTTTCAAAATTAAGCTTCAAAGTTTAATTTGCAATATTGTGTGCTAGGTAAGTACAAGTTATGCCCATGCAGTACTTCTCTGCTGCTTGCTAGTAATAACATCTGTTTATACTTCCAAAAAAGTAGTGATATGCTAAACAAAAACACCCCGGGTCAGGCCGGGTGTAAAAAAAGTGCGAGGCCAATCAGAAGCAGCATTGCAAATAGGTACGTATGTGCGACCAAAAACTTTGATATCAGTTGAGGCCAAGAAGTTACTTATCAAAAATCGAATGACATACAATAGTTTATAGCATATTTTCACAACTATGATTGGCTTTATCACTTAGCCACCTTTATTAATAATGATGGTGTGAAAAAGGTGGCCAAGTGACAAAGCCAATCATAGTTGTGAAAATATGCTATAAACTATTGTATGCCATTCAAGGATTTTTGATAAGTAACTTCTTGGCCTCAACTGATATCAAAGTTTTTGGCCGCACATACCTATTTGCAATGCTGCTTCTGATTGGCCTCACACTTTTTTTATACCCAGGGTGTTTTTGTTTAGCATTAGTTATTACAATAAACTACATGGTGTAAAGCTCATATCAACACATGATGGGATATTTTACAACCACCTTACCACCAGCTCTCCTTTAAAGTCCATAGCTTCAGCGATCATCACCGCTACTTCTTTAATGGACACTTCATCTTCTTCACCAACTGCATAATCAACAGATACACACAAGCATTATGCAGTGTGTGAAGTAGTGCTACCACAATAGTGTATGTCATACGTTATAGAAGTTGATGTCACGATATGAGGTACCCTTTATGGAAACAAAATCTTTCTGGAAGGATTATGATCCTTCTCTCAGTTACTTATGAGACACATTCTGTCATGATGCAACCACCATGCACACACCTGATAAAATGATAGGATCAATCTCTTCGTAATTCCTTAACGTCCATAAGAGTAGTTTTCCTAAATCCTATATATAACAATTATTATTGTATACCCATATAATGCTCACTGTCTCACCTGTGAGTACACAAACTGTCTTAGAGCTTTACCTGTCCCTAGTACTGTCAGTGGCTCACCATTTTCTACACAGCAGTGCGTATATTTAAGATGCTTAAAATATGAATTGAGCATTTTTTCCTATTATAGACTCAAAGGCTACACTGTAGTCAAATATGCTCAAGTTGGCCAGAAAATTCTTACAGCTGGCCATTATCATAAGCTATGAATTTAGTGTGTTTACAATTATGCAATTATGCTTATACAAGTGTGCACACATAGCACAATACTAGAGCTTCAAATATTGCCTTTTCCATCTTTATCACCAAATTTGTTATGTTGCATTCAACCAAATTTTGGTGTGTATCAAATGTAAATATTACTTATGTCCACAATTAATGGTGTATTATTTTTAGATTATATGCAATGTGTTAACACAGGTATACATATTATAACAGGGGCTTTCCCGTAAACTTCTCCATCTCAAAGTGTCCATAAAGCTTTCTGTATTAGCTGTAACCACTTAGATAACTTACTCTTTGCAAGATAACATTTGTGAATAAGTCCAGGTATCACATGACTATCATCCAGGTCATAGTTGTCATGGGGACCAAATATATTAGTAGGAATAACACTGGTGAAATGACATCCATACTGCTCATGATAAGCTCTGCAATTTTCACACATGAATATATACAGTCCTTTAAATTGATTACTGACTTATTTTGTACATCAATAAGTCTCTTTGCATAAGCGTAGCCAAAGTTGGATTCGTGAGGTGGCCCATTGTGAATCTGTAAATGCCATATACTGGTATACCAGGGGTGAAAATAACAATCAACCATTGGCCATTTGCCGGTCAAATTAGCAATGTGGCCGCCCATTTCCTTGTTTGTCTGACACATTTCAGATCAAACAAGGCTAGAAGGTAATGTATGTTTAACACCTACTAATGTTATTGTAGCCAACACAAAACAATTTTTTTGGTTGCTAGGAGATAAACAAGCTAGGAGGGTTGTTTACACTATGGTATACCAGGGTATGCTATTCCCTCCTACCTTGTTTAACTCCTAGCAACAAAAAATTTTATGTTAGCTTCAGTAACATCAATTAGCTTCAGTAACATCGATTAGTTTGAGCAGTGGCTGGCCAACTGTTGCATGTCAGATCAACCATAAAGCTGGTCTGACATTTGGCTGGCTACATTTGAAAAGCTATTTCACCCCTGTTATACATACATACATACGTACTTTAATGCACATGACAAACAATTTTATACTCTGCAATTTTTGAATACTATATCCAGATACATAGAATCCAAAAATGTGTGCTAGCTTTAATTTTTGCAAATGCAATCCAGATCGGAAAATTAAAAGACTCCCAATAAATTCCCACTATATGGCATTGTTTTGTGCAGCTGTGAACACCATACAGCTGGCCAGAAATTTTTGAGATTAAATTTTTGAAGTTTTATCTCAAAAGATTTAATTTCAAGAATCTACTAGACTATCATTGTACATGTACAATAATAAATTTTCAAGGCAGGAGTAAAAATATGTCCTCAAAAATTTCTTACTATATGGTATGCCTGCAATATCCGATGAAATACCAAAATAAGGCAGATAAGTCGATACGCAATAAACCGATCCAATTATCACTGACTACATCTTACTATATGGCATTACATGTCAATACTGAGTGGTTAGAATGACCATTGCATGGATCAAATTAGTATAATTGATAACCCTCTAGATCAGAAATACACTAGGACTAACAGTAATTTGAATACAATAATTTGAATATCTGGTTTTGTCTTAATTTCTTGGCTACATATCATCCATGGTGATAAAATTTGAAACAAATTGTTGCCCCACAGGACAAACCTTACCATTGTCTCATCAATGGGATATGTCGTCTTGTCCGGAAATATACAAGTTGATAAACAAGATACGCATTTCTTCACCTGCAAGACAGAGATTATGATGTCATTCTGTTAACAACTTACGCCTCATCACCAGTTAGGGTAGACAGGACAATGTTTAACACTATATATAGTATTCACCTTGTATTCATAACAACACTGTAGGACACAGTCATTGATTTGTATGTTCTTTCTCTAAGCAACAAAAACATGTAACATCATAATCCACATGTAAAAATTTAAGGATCCGATACATTACAAACATACTCCAGGTATAGCAAAAACTGATCACTATATATATACTTAGAGGTAAACCAATACTAGCTGGTTCAGTGCAGATGGTATTGGTAAAAAAATAAAGTATATATAAGTATTGGATTTTAAAATAACCACCTTTTTGTACTATCATTTATACAGCAATTTTGTGAGTCAGTGGAATGGGTTTAAGTGAGTATACTGATATCGGCAGATAAGTACTTGGTATCGGAAGTATCGGTAAAAAGTCGCATCACACTATAATACATATCATACATGTAGGAATAACATTGTAGCCAACACACTATCAGAAAATTAAGGCAGAGGAAAAACTACAGAAATTTGTCAAGTTTCTATTGCAAAAATTGAAATTCCTTGCCCCCAACCTCTGCTATTTAGTATTTGCCAGAATGCTCTTCATTCCACACCAGTGAATGTAAATTGTTAAACCACTTAACATACTTAGTGGTGAGTAGATGACAGGATCAGTTTGATGTACCAAATTACATCTTATGGGCAGAGCAGAGAAACCTTAGTGACAATCATTGCTGTAGTGATTATCATCAGTCAGCTGGTGCCAATGAGACTTCTGGTTGATTTAATAATGCCAATTTATTTTGTGCAAATATTCAGTAACTTCATTGTTGTAATGGATGGTTTCTTAACAGAGGAAGTTGTTCATGCTTTAAGCTATTTTAACTAAAATAATGTTACGGTTCCTGGCTATTACACATATTGGTATGATGATAAGTCACGATATGATATCCAGTCAGGCAGTCGTTATATTGACTATTGTTGGGTAGAGAAAAGCTGGACATGCTAGTCAGCAGTATGCGTGATTAATATTTTAAAGCCTAAATGAGAGAAATATCACTAGAAAAATTTTAAACTTACATGCATATGGAGTACTATTCAAATATTTCATCATTGCTGATATTGTATTGTAGTGGGCTCACGTGCACGTGTACGTGACCAACCTCCTCTGATTTTAACATAAATTGTTTGGAGTACCTTGAAAACCACACAAGGTGTGATTGCGATGTTAGCCAGTTTATATATATACTCGAGCACACTTGTACATGTACAGTTAACTACACTCTCAGAATAACTACTAAGATATTTTACTTGTATGGATATTATAATCTCCAGACAGCTACACATTGGAAGACTCCTATTTATATAGAGGTTTATGGCCATGTCACACTAACTAAAGCGTTTACACAAGATGAGAACATTAATGCTTTATACATGCTTACCAAGAAATCCAGTTTGTATTTCATGTTCTTAAACAGTCCACCGACCATGGCAGCCAAGTGAATGACATGAGTTGGTTTGTGTTTCTCAAACAACTGTCTTGTAGCACTCATATCACTATGCAAAATGGATAACATGAACATGTATTGCTATGCAGCGCTCCTACAGGTATGAGCAGCAAATTATTTTTGATTTTGTGTAATATATGGTATGACCCTCTTGCTTGGATACCTTAAATCCCCATCAGCGGATCTCAGAAATATCCACTGCTCATTGGGTGATTTAACCTTTTCTGCTTCAGCTTTAAGTCCCATCCCTACAAGTCCTCCGCCCCCAGTGACTAAAATCACCATATTATCATCTGTTTTTGACTTCTTGGCTGGTATATCAGGCTGTGCCATTTTCCTTCGGTCACAATAAAAACAACAGGCGCACTATATATAGTGATCTAGTGAATTAGCGCATTGTCTGGGCATTATATAAGCGTTCCTCAGAGCGTTCAAGGCTTAGTTAAGATGGAGAGTCGAACCGAAAGCCTTCGAAAAAGGGCATTTTTGGGTGCCATCCCTGATGACTTTCTTCGCGTGTCTAGCCGAAGTTCGTCCCGTGAGGACGCTCAAGAACCTCGCCTACACCCCATCAGCTATCCTGGCGGACCAGGAGTAGCGCCACAACCTTATCTCTTCGGTGGTGGATATGAAAGCATCGCCGGGAAACTTACAGTGACTGTTAATCAGGTATTTATCGTTTTAGTCTGGACCTGTGCCTGCTTGTGGTTGTAGTGGTCATAAATATTGTTATTTACCAATATATTGTGTAGAAACAATATTCGCACTCTTGTAGGCTAAGCTGGTGAAGAATTATGGGTTGACAAGGATGGACCCATACTGTAGGCTGAGAATTGGACATGCCGTTTATGAGACACCGACATCTGTAAATGGTTCGAAGAATCCACGATGGAATAAGAATCTTGTATGGTAAGTATTCTAAGCAGTAACCATGTAGCCCTAACTTATCACATCACATGCACACATACTAGTGTTATGCCTTGTGTAGTTGAGCAATTCATTAACAGTTGAACTAAACTGTAGCTTCTGATGGGAATATGTTAAACAGGTTAATTGTATACAAGAAAGTTAGTAAATTCCTGTTAACTAACACTATGTGTATTTATTATCGAGACACTTTCAATTCATAGGCTTCCACACAGGATATGCCACTGTATATTTAAGCATGCATTATGTAATTGTAAACTTTATGTATGTCATATCATTGTTCTGTAGCCAATTGCCCAGAGGAGTAAACTCCATGTATATTGAAGTATTCAATGAGGTAACACTTAAGTGACATCATTACTGTGTATATTGACTGTGGTATGCCTAATATCTTGTGTTATTATAAGTGACATCATATCATTATGACTGTGGTATTTTGCCTAATATGGAAGTGGATTTGTTGTTAACACATGTTTAATCTAAAAAAAGCGGAGCACCTCAGTTTTAAAAGTGGGCATGCCTTGCAAGTAGCGGAACTTATAAAAGAAGACCGGCACAGTAAGAATTTCGCTACTTTTTAAAAAGTTTTATCACTAAAGTACTGGATATAAAGCCATTAAACATTGCTATGCATATGTGCTCCTTAGTGCTTTGCTCACATGACTTACTCATGACAGTCACACATTACACAGCTCTCCATCTTGTTAGTAATGTACGGCTGGTTAAATGGCCTATGAATGGCTAACACAGCGTTACCATGCTCTTCTTTGGCAGTAACCCATTACTAAGACTACACCCATCAATACCCATCAATACTATCGATAGCAAGTGCCATTATATAAAAACTGAAAAGCAGTTGGACTTATTTGATTGGTTATTGAGGCTTGAATGGTTTTTAATAGCCTGGGAGGCGGACACACACACATGCATACCGACTTCCCGGACAAAAGCAATTTCAAGAAACCAGGCAACGCGCCGGTCTTTAACAAAAAGACGACCAATTGTGTATGTATAGCCGCAAGTCTTTTAGGATAGTAAATTCCTTACTGATACAAATGTGTCATGTGTTACATATCACCAGCATATGGTACAGTATCTCAATGAAGATGTACATATTGTATGGAGTATCTAGTCCAGATAGTCTTAATATGTGACCAGATTTGGCAAAAGGTGCATTGTTCACACACAATGTGGAAACACAGATTCCACTGCCATTCGATGGCTACATTAATAAACAACGGTGCATGTGTGTATGGATGTCGACAGCTCATCAGTATGCTTTTGCTGTGGCTGCTTTCTGAGGTGTGTCAGACGTCTGTGAGTGCTCAGAGTGTCTTCAATTGGCTCTGGTGGCTGCCAAAGAAAAGCTTTCAAAATTGTATTTCTAAATATTTATAAATGTGCGAACAATGCACATTTTTGCAAATCTGGTCATTACAAAAGAGTGGCATAATGAAAATTTCTCAAAATATGTTGTAAGTAGACTAGGGTTTATCCTGTAAAGTACCATATACATGATTTATTTGGCAGTTTGGCAACTTTTAACTGAATCGCCATATTTAAGTCACGCCATTTTAAAACTAAAGTAATAGCTACTTTAAAACCAGCCACTCCAGTGGCATTCTTGTGACTAGCTACGTAGTTTAAATACACTTATGCTGTCGTAGTGTAAAGTTGTGGATAAGCATGGCGGTTGTTACAAAGCTCATCGTGAAACAAGCCATATAAAAGATGATGGGCTTCTTATAAATGGGAGTTACTGATTTGTCACCTAAAGAAGTGTTAGCTGAAAGTGATAGGATCAGCAAGCCTACTTGGACAAGACTCATTTCAAGCTGGGCACTAATATTGCAAGCGATAGTGCCCTGAAATTAGCCTGGCACATGACACTAAAGGGAAGTAAAGTATGCTGGCCATGCTATTTGGTCTTTTCACCTAGTATAAAGATGGAGCGTTTGGTTACAAAGGTGGGTGTGGCCTTCAAGTATCGATGCATTTAAAAGAAGTGAAAGAACTTTCGGCTGAGCTCACATCGCCAAATTTAAATGATGCCAATAGCGATTTTTAGGCCAATTGCCAAATATTTGACTCACTAATAATACCACATGTATGGTAATCCATTGTCTTTTGTTATATTGTACTGAGAGAACAAGCTCAACTATTCTCTGTTTGGTACCCACAGAGAGTGGTCACACTAGATGATAGGATAGCCTGGGCTCATTACGAGTTCACTGAGGAGCTCATGAATGGTAACACCGTAGAGGAGTGGATATCTCTCAGTGGAAAACAAGGTGACGACAAAGAGGGCGTCATTAATATTATTCTCTCCTTCTCGGTGAGTTAGTCATGTATACACACTGTTCCATACACACTTGTACACACACAATGACATCACCAAGAATTTCTTGTACATATAAGGTAGAGGTTTTAAGGCAGTCTTTGTTTCCCTCCTTCATTTAGGAGATGGCTGGTGAAACCAAATGTGACTTTGGGTGTGTTTGCTTGCCAGCAACCCTATACATGTATATACATGTTTATATCAAACACAATTAAGATGTTTACACGATTAAGATGTTTACAAAGAGACCCTTATGGTTTTAAATTTCAAGGGGATTTTAATGTTATGATTGTGTGGACAAGCTAAATTTTTAACTCTTAAAGTACGTACATACAGTTGTACATATGTACTATGGTGTTGTATTATGTTGTACAGGCTTATCCTTCTGCTCAAGCCTATCAAGGCCATCAAATGATGTCAGTGGTACCTCCAGGTATGCCAGCATCACAGGTAAAAAAATAGATTTAATGTTTATACGTATGTGTATATATAGACAAGGCTGGCAGGCTAAAATGGGCACCTTTGACAAACCAGTAAATTAAACTATTGTTAATGTTGTAGATTCAACTTTAGAGAACACATTTTTCATAGCTATAACCGCCATGTGGTAGTTCGGTGAAATAGTTCAACGTTTGCTTATCTCTAGCAGATACATTTCCTTTCACATTTCAATGCTCAATGCATCTATTCTAAAATCTGCACACCCATAGAGGAGGAATAGTTACTAAGATAAATGTTCCTTTGCACATTTGTTACATATTCACACACACACGCACGCACGCACACGCACACGCACACACACACACACACCACAAACCATTGTGATACCAGAAGTACCATTATGATTGATATTTGTAATAAGGAAGGGGTAGTCAAAGATGATCACTAACTGATTTTTGTGCCATGGTACGTGTGTGGATACGCATGTGTGAAGTTACTGTTTCTTGGTAAATAAGATTTATTTCTGTATATAATTTTTGGGATGGTTAATTATTATCCAAAAGTTGTTTGAGCTGAGTAGTTGAATATATAACTGTTTTGGACAAGGGTTAATAACCAAGACCCACAACTGGCTTATATCCCAGTAAATATGTTGGGTTTTTGAGCTATAGTTGGTTCGCGTTCACTGTGCGGTCCGTAATTCTTTAATAACTTCCGGTAGGAACGAGCTAGAATAAAGATTTTTAGATAATCGTGAAGCCCGTCAAATGCCAGAGACGATTATAAAAGAAGCGCTTCAGCTGGAGCCAGCGCTTGGAAGTTATGGAGCTTTTAAATTTTGCCATACATTTCCTATGTAGAAGCCGTTTAAGTACAATCCTTTAAAGTTACTGAGTTAACACATGTTCGTGACGTATAAAGCCAAGTAGACGCGCCAATATTTCATCAGCAATAATAAGCGCCATACATTTTCGTCGCTAATAGTGAATTGTTTGCTCGAAGATACCACTGAAGGTACTGTTAATCTAGTGTAATTATAGCGCTATACATAGAACGCGACTTACCAATTCATTTTGATTTTATCGTTCACACTAAAACTTATATTACCTCGCCATTCTTGGTTTATCGATACATATTTTCATTAAACATACTTATAGTCGCTCCAGAAGCGCTTTTCTTTCTTTAAAACAGTATAGCACAGGTCTTGGTGAAGATGCCATTTTTGCGAACGTGAACCTTTGTGCGTGCATATTACGCATAATTAAAACCGTGACGTAGGAAACATATGTCCAAAACGCTTTGATCTTAAATGGCTTCATTTCAACCGGCTCAACCGCACAGTAAACGCGAACCAACTATAGTTTCTGAATGAAACTTAGTGACTCATAAATTGTGAAAAATTAGCCAAATTGTTACTACTATCCCTAATACCTCACTTTTACAATACTTGTAACATGTTGCTGCTATTTTCAAACTGTAAAATCTGTATCGTATTTTACATTTGCATTATGTAACTAATGACAATGGGTGGATAACTAGACCTACATGCTGGGGGATATCCAGTATCCACCCACACACTGGGATATAAGTGGTTATGCAAAAATGCAAGGTTGATTTTATCCAGTGTCACCGTATCTACAATAAATTCATGCAGATTATCGATATTTTGTGAAAACTGTGTTTTGATTTCTTACCATTTTGATGAATTTTGTGTTACAGGTCTACCAGTACGGAGGTTATCCACCTACTTATCCACCTCCAATGACTAATCCTGCCTTCCAGCCAACACCAGGTGGGGGACAACCATATCCTCCAGCACAGCAGATCCCACCCACTGGACAGACTGGTCCCACGGCGCAAGTTGTGATTTCAGATGAAGATATTAAGGTGATTGAGAGGAAGGTTATATTGTTGATAACTGTTAGTGCAATTATAATTATGGTGTGTTGATACACATACAACACACATACATGCATGTACATCCACACATACGCATACCGTATTTACTTGGTTAAATGCCGCAGCTACTATTAATCATCTTTGCAGAATGATCAGATATAGTGGCCTGCCTGCCATTTAAAGTAGTGCGTAATCAGTACTGATGCTGCAAAATGGCTGCAGCTGCTATTTAAGCCCAACATTTATTCTTACTCAATGCTAACTAGTGGCCACTCTTCAAGGGCAGTAAATATTAAAGGCATGGCATTTATCCAGTAATTATATCCATACATTGCATATATCCATACCCGCGTGCATGCATATACACAATATTATTTATCATGTAACATAATTATTCTGTTACCCTCCATTAGAAACTTGAGGAGATGTTTCCTAATCTTGAGAAAGATGTAATTCGATCAGTGCTAGAGGCCAATGGTGGTAAAGTAGAAGCAAGTATTAACGGCCTGCTGAGCATGTGATGCAAGATTTAGTGATAATGACAATAGCAACACTCTATATATAGCCTTGATATACACACACTGGTACTGTAAACATGTGTAAAATATGCCCCTACATTGCTGAAATATTATTATGATGCACACAATGAAGTGTGTATTATTGCTACTTATTAATAAGCCATTCTCTTGTAACTAAAGCACGTAAAAAAGGTTTTTTGTTTCCTTACTTTTCACTCTATAATAATTTAATTCCGATGTCTGTTTACTTCTCTTATATGATTATCCCAGTAAGTGGAGGCAGCACAGTCCTGTGGTTGGAGCATTGGCCTGGTGATCGCAAGTCCCAGGTTCAATGCCCAGTTGTGTCAGTTACTGTTGCTGTTGTTTCCTTGAGCAAGGAACTTTACTCTCATTGCTCCGAGTCCAGTTCACCCAGTTGTATAAATGGGGACTTGGCACCAGCTGCTGGGTAGTTCTCTCCCACTGGTACTGCAATGACTTTGGTGACTTATCCCAAAGGAGCAGTACACATTTCGGAGAGACCTCTTCTGTGAGAGGTTACCAAAAACAAAAAACTCCCTCTGAGTTAGTAAAGTATAACACGTTGCATTCCACACATAACGAACAAAGAGCGTACGCTTCAAGACAGTCACTATAGTTTCCATACACTATTGCTGACTGCTGTATAATCTGGACATAAATACATAATTATATTACGTACATTGCCCTAGGGGTACATGTACACACATAATTCATTTCAATGTCATCACAGTATGATGTTCTTTAAGAGACAATGTTCATTTACTTTCTGCTGGTTTTTCTTCAGTAGGCTGGTTGTCTTTGTTGGTTTGTTGATCTTTTGATTGTTTGTCATCATTGCTTATGGTTACTGCTGGTGGCTTGTCTTCATTGTCCACTGTTGTAGTTGTCTTATCTGTCACATCCCCTCCATCACTATTACTAGACTGGGTCACTATGTGCTGCTGGGTGGGTGTGGAGTATTTGCTCCGTATTTCAGGTGACATCCAATCCTTCAACAGATCACAACTGATACTCCATAACTCCTCTTGAAACTGCTCATTCCTACATATGAAAGTATATAGTACATACTGTACATAGACACTAATAGCTGAGACTAAATTATCGTGTGTATGTGTAATTGTACGTGTCTTCTCTGTGTGTGTGTCTGCGTCTGTTACATTGAGTTGATACGGTGTGCTGTTTTGAGAATTCATTAAACCAGCCTATTCCTTACATGGCAGTTGCTGGTGCTTGATCTGGTTTACAGTTGGAGTAATAGATAACCTGCTGAGAATTCAGTGTTGGATTGATGGCACAGTTGATGGTAGTCAAGGCACCTTTTTCAGGAGTCTTTGCAAATCCTAACCACATGCATAAAATGAATTATTTGCTGGAGTATTAATTACATGTATGTGGTGGGTGTACTTAAGCTAACCTACAAATATAAAAAAAGGCAGTAATCTATTAACTGATCACATGATGTGGAAGTGGGGCACATGATTCTCTTAAATTTTAAGACTCCATGGCATAGAAGAAGTAGGGGTGCTTTAGGTGCTCCTGTTTTTACTGTCACTTCGTCCTGATGACCACTATAGCACATAATTATACCATATAGCTGGAAATTTTTGAGGGACAAAAATTTTGAGGATTTTGACGCATCCTCGAAGATAAAAACCTTGAAATTTGGTTTTAAGATAATATTTATTGGTGAAAGAGCAAAATTTATTTGCGAAAAGTTGGAAAGAGATAATCATCGAAAATTTTGTTCCTCAAAAATTTCCAGCTATACGGTAGAATAAATTCAGCTTGGAGCTTGGTAAGCTGGCACCTCCCTAGTTTCTTCTGTACTCAAACTCTTGTTACCTAAAGCTATTGCTGTCTTAATCATGACTGTTAACCAGTTTCCACTAGGTGTGTATCGCTGTACTTCAGTTTTGACCTGTAGTTCACAAAAATTATGGTAAGCACTACAGATTATATGCATAGATTTAACAAACCTGTTATCTTACAGATATTATAGTCCATATTAATGGAACTGTTATTGGTAGGAAATTTTATTAAGCAAGTTGGTATGTTTTAATGTCTTGCTTGCACTATAGTGTTTCATTGACTTGTCTATAAAATCAGTAGAAATTTTATCTGCCATATATAAAACAATCACTGGTCACGCAGTACAAAAATTCTAATAGAACATACACCTTATTTAAAATAACTTTATATATATGCAAAACAAAATCTGACAACAGGTCCATGCTGTTTCAAAACTCTTTAATAGTACATTCACTAAACAAGTGGATGAGAATAACTCACAAGTCCAGGATCTAACAATGACACAGTTATTCCACTATCAGTTACCCTCCTCTGTAGCGCATATGCTGTCATGATCTACATACACACACAATTACAGTATACATATACACAGCTAGTGCTGTTTGTTGTATCTTACATTGTGCAGTTTTGAATTTGCATAAAACTTAAACCTATCGTAGCCGTTGTCTCCTTGCAGATTGTTTGGGTCCCACACTCCCGACATTTTTGCAGCACCAGAAGATATAATAACAATTCTCTTGTCTCCTTCAGTACCCATCATACAAGGCAGTAGCTCCAGGCATACCAGGAAATGCCCAAGATGATTCACCTACAATATTTTAGTTGGTACATACAAATGTATACGTATGATACAATATGGAGAACAGTTTATACACAATACATATATAATGAATGCATCATGTGATCTGATAATACTTGTATATACATGTGTAACCCAGATTTGCCATTCAGTGAGTTGCAATAGTCTAATATTTTGTGTGTATATCTCACCCAGACTTGATTCTTGAGCCTATCTGATGACATCCACAAATACATGGATAGTTTTTAAATGGCTCTTGTGGGACCTGATCATGACAAGCAATCACCTGTCTGGAAATCATCGCTAGTCACTGATTAGGCAAACTTGTGGCATTACATGAGGCCACCTGGTTGTGTTCAATTTTAGCTCCTTGTGGCTCCCACTATCCCAGTATGATTGCTTGTGGTATTGAATAAAACAGCGGGTAACTCAGCTAACATTTCTATTCAATCAACTGAAAGACCTCAAATACCTCCTTGACAATGAATCTTTCAATTGGTATTTCATGAAAAATCTTTTAATGTAAATCCTGTCACATATATATAAATAATACTTCAGGAACATAACTCACTTGAAAATTTAGTTCATTGGTTTTTCCTACACAAGAAATACATAGTAACTTCATGGGTTAAATGGAATATACATTTGTTATATGAAATACACAGTATGCGTGTATGTGTGTATGTATAATAGCTATTCATTGTAATTGTATGTGTGTATGTACTTATGTGTTGGGACCACCAAATTACGGCTGAGTGGGCTGTAGGTTATTATTTTTCAAGTGAAGGCAAAAGTGTCGAGCGCTTTCATTACAAAGAAAATTGCTACACCATACAAGTATGTATGTTGTGCACTTTTACAATGTCATGGCATTTTCCACCAGCTTTAGTTAATACTTCATTACTCTGTATAGTTGCACATCCATTGCCCTAATATGGAAAATTTATGTCACACATGAGTAAATTATACCATACATTAGGTGTTACACAGTCAATAAAACATTGAAGAGATAGTGAATGTTCATGGTCATAGTAATTGTTTTCCTATAGGCCACAAGAGTGGTAAGAACAATGAGGTCTTACCATGTGGTAGCTACCATGGCAATTCCAGTGGAAGATTCTTTTGTTTAATATTCTCAATGAAATTCTTAGTGGACTCCAGAGATGCAAGGTCAAGTCTCATCAGCTCTACATTGACTTCTTTACCAGCTGTTTGTCCTTCCACCTTCAGATGCTGAATAGCCTAACAATAATTATAATGTAACCATGATAACTATGACATAACTAGAATGGCAAAACTTGGTGAAGGTTACCAAGGCGTTACAAGACAGTGAGTGGGTTAGGAGGCAGTGAGGTGGAAAGGTGGAAAGGTGGAGTAATTATGAGTAATAAACAACTGCAAGAGGTCCATTTACAGGTCCTTAAATTTATCTAAAAATGTAGTACTTACCATTTCAGGTTGTCCATGGTAGCTACAAATATAATAAACCAAATCAGTTGTTTTATATTTCTTGCACGAGTATTTACATTTTATGGACAAAGGCCAATGCATCTCATCAGACCAGTCTATCATTATACATCAGTATAAAATGTGATTGGCTCTGCTGAAATCCAGCAACACCCATGAAAACCTACCAGTCATTTTGTCTACAGAAGGATTTTGCTTCATTCCATGGTTGCAGAAAAGAAACTTGTAAAGTAATATAAAGCACAAAAAATCACAAATTATCTCTTTGAAATGGTGACGTGTTACAACTGAAATACTATTTCATTGTATTATGAAATATAAGGTCTAGATTTCTGCCATCTAGTGGTTTATGGAGACAAAGTAATTTATGATTTACACTAGAGCGTACAAGATATAAAAAGGTGTTAGACCCTTCCAAAATATTATACACAATTTTTAACAGTGTCATATATCCCTTCAGTTTTATCTGCTTACCCACTACAAAGCTATGAATATGAAGCATCAAAAGTACCCAAGGAAGTACCATACGAATTCAGGAATATCAGTAGAAAATTTGTCCATTCATCAATATAATTATATTTTTGTCAATTTTTTATGAAATCCTACAGATAGATTTGTTTTTTGTATACAGCTATAAAACTAATTACTGTGGCTAGTTGGTAAAATTGAAACATGCAAATTAGTCCGGACTATCATTTCAGTTAGCTATAACTATAACTTGTTACTTTTCATGACAGCTAGCTTTAGTAATGCAAACTTTCATATTACAATCAGCTAAAGAGTAAACAGTCCGGCTTTCCTTTAATTTAAAAATGTGACTGAGCCTGAGACTGATATCTATCTAGCTACATCTTAATTTGTATCATATCAGTGTAGCTATAGCTATATCTATCTCTTGTTGTATTTCCAAATCTGTAAAAGTTCCTTACTAAATGCTTGATGAAATCTTTGTTTGAATGCCGGCAGAAAAAGATATTACACTTGAAAGTCTCACCATGAGGTCCAGTCAATTTACATGTAGTTTTCTCAGGCCTGCATGGTCACAAATTTGTAGCTATAGCTATTTCAAATTCTTTATTGCAATAATAATTATGCTTTAGCTGTGCATTTGCTAGTAATAGACCTGTGTGTATATATTACCTTGAAATTTCCATAGCAATGCCCAAGGGACCGGATTCACCGCTAGCTACTGTATAGCCTAAACTTTTGTGGATTCATGAAAACCTAAAAATTTTTGCCCTGCAGTAGCTACAATTCAATACTGTATTTTTGCAATCCATGTAAATTTTGTCCACAAAATTGCGATTCCAAAAACTTTCACATGTACACTTGAAAATTATAAGCTGCATGCTTGCATATGTATAACCATGCAAAACAGGAAACTTTATTAACTAGCTATATAGCTACAGCTGTGTAAAATTTGTATTGTAAGACATTCTCTGGATGTTATTCATATAATGTATATGTTTAATCTTCATTTTCAGCTAATTTGTCATTAGCTGATGTATTGTCATCATTGCTTATGGCTACTGCTGGTGGCTTGTCTTCATTGTCCACTGTTGTAGTTGTCTTATCTGTCACATCCCCTCCATCACTATTACTAGACTGGGTCACTGTGTGCTGCTGGCTGGGTGTGGAGTATTTGCTCCATATTTCAGGTGACATCCAATCCTTTAACAGATCACAACTGATACTCCATAACTCCTCTTGAAACTGCTCATTCCTACATATGAAAAACATAGCACTTCGTGAACAATGTAATAGCACAGTAATTGTGTGTGTGTTTGTATACGTTGTGTGTATGTGTGTTTGCATGTGTGCATATGTATTATATGTATCTGTGTGTGCGTTGTATGTGGATGTGTGTCCTGTTAGTGCCTCTGTTGAGAATTCATTACATTGACTAGCCTATTTCCTTACATGGCAGTTGCTGGTGCTCGATCTGGTTTACAGTTGGAGTAATAGATAACCTGTTGAGAATTCAGTGTTGGATTGATGGCACAGTTGATGGTAGTCAAGGCACCTTTTTCAGGAGTCTTTGCAAATCCTAACCACATGCATAAAATGGACCATCATTTATAACAACTATATGTGTATGTGAGTATATTTATAAAAATGAAATGTCTCATTGTTACCTAAAGCTATTGCAGTCTTGATCATGATTGTTAACCAGTTTCCACTAGGCATGTTACGCTGTACTTCAGTTTTAACCTGTAGTTAACAACAATCAATGGTAAGTATGAACAATGTAATATACATCAAGGATGTACCCTAAATATGTGACTTGACCTAGCAAAATTTGGTATACGTGCGTAAGAATTAAATCAACATGTGATAGGCTTTAGCTTCGCTTATGCATTATCCTTATATAGGAACAAAACAGTGATAAGCTGATTACTAGCACTGTAAAATGCATAGAAGCAAGCACCAAGGCTGTGTAATTGCTGTAGTAGTGGTTAATAATGAACACGCACAACTCTAGTAGAACAGTAAGCAAAAATCATTTCTGTAACTTTCTAATAAAACAATCAGCATCCAGTCAGAGAACTGAGATAGAGTCACTTTTAAAATTCTAATCATTGGCCTGAGTGAGCCCCACCAAATGTTACAGCAACCTTATTCCAATATCGGCATAGGTATGTACGTATATCATCACTCTATTGTAAGCACTATGCTTCATGTTCTTGCAGTGGTGATACAGATAAAACAACAATAGAGATTACAGATGAAAGAAATCACTGATGACAACAAAAAAGTAATGAAGAACAGCGCAAGCTGAACGATTATGGAGAAGTAGACAGTAAGACAGAAATTATCAATTGATTAAACTTTTGGGGGAGCCTGGTGGTTTAGTGGTGGCTTCTTTGGGCTGGTGGTTTAGTGGTGCCATACCTTATACAAACACTGAGGTTAACACTAAAATTGTGATAACAGATTTTCTATATATGAAAGTTATCACTTACAAAGGCAAACATTTCACTCCTTACTGGTACCCATAAGTCCAAAATACAAATTACACGATCACTTGTATCATTATACAAAAACATTGGTACACGAACTAGGAGAACTTCGCAGCTCGCCTAAATTTTTTGCTATGCACATACATACGTTATGTCATGCCTTAATTCGCAAAGGCTCATCTCCACAATGTGGTCACATTTGTTTATTATAATTATTACTATCTGGCAGAATCTATCCATGCGCCTACAAAATAAGAACTTGAACCCTGGCTGCCAAACTTTGTCGCTGTATGTGATACCTTGCTCTAATTGTCTTCCACAATGGATTTATATTTATTGTTGTGTTTAGCCTGAATGGCAAACTTGTGAATGGTACTAGTACTGAGCAATAAAATGAAAATTAATAACTCATAACCTTTTAATTGAATAACTGTCTGCATGTACTTTGCTGGTAATATGTAGAGTTCAGTTATCTTTCAGGCAAGGGCAATGCTTTTTGTATTGTGAAATTAACTCAGTGTATTGAGTTTACTAATTATTACAACCTACTATGCGCTATATAACTTCATCACCCTTCATCCAAATACACTAGCAAATATTCTAATGTATTGGACCCACCATGATAACTAACCCAAAGTTGAAAAATCCCTCTCAAAGGCCAAGTTTTATATAAGCTAACAGCAAAAGTATTTATAAGTAACCAAAATGTGAGCAAATAGTCTAGTAATTTTTCTGATGTTGCAAACTTAGAATATTTTGTGCAGCAAACCATACAGGTGGTATGATACTCAAAATTTAAATGGAAATGAAGTTATATAAAGAGATAAAAAGGTAAACAATGAAAGTGTTATTGCGATAATCAAGACTCACGATAGTGAGTTGCGAGGCCAAGAAGAAGCAGCATACGCGACCACTGAGTGAGTTATTTACATGTAGCACCGCACTGAAATTCGCAAACGCTCTAACTAAGCCGTCATGAAAGCTATCGCTTAGTTATCACAGACCCACAACGTTCTTACTATATAGAATCAATAAACCGAGAATGGAGGAAGTCGGTGCCATCATTCCTAAGTACCAGCCATTGCGAGTTTTATGGCGCCGTTCGTGCACCCACGTCCGATGAATCATCCCTTTCCGCCCTATTCGCCCGTTACTCGAGAATTAGTACCTTCATTGTTTGAAGAATCAATAACCTGAAGTTCGTCGAAACCGGTTCAGCCAGTCTTCTGATACGGCCTTATAAATCCTTCCTTCCACAAAAATTTTTTTGATGCGGCAGTCGTTTTTTTTCTTCTACTTTCTTTTTTTCATTTTCATCGCACACTTTTTCGTGGGCTTGCGGGAGCTCGCGTGAACCCCGGAAGTTTTTTTCAAACTCTCTTTTTGTACGTTCATTTGTTTGTCTAATAACTCACTCATTTCTTCATGGATTTCAGCCAAATTTGTATCAGCACTTCTCCCATGTATGCTCTACCTGTCATACTACTTTCATCCTGAAGTAAACACTTGAATGTATTTGAGAAAGGCTATTACACTGCAGGTTGATAGTTGCCATAACTTGGACCCCTTCAAATGATTTGCATAAACTTTCAGATACACAATCTATATTGATGTATCACTCTGTAGTGAAAGTTAAAAAAAATTGGAGTTTTTTCAAAATTCAGCTTCAAAGTTTAATTTATAATATTGTATGCACAAGTTATGCTCATGCAGTACTTCTCTGCTGCTTGCTAGTAATAACATCTGTTTCCAAAAAAGTGGTGATATGCTAAACAAAAACACCTTGGGTGTAAAAAAAGTGCGAGGCCAATTAGAAGCAGCATTGCAAACAGGTGCGACCAAAAACTTTGATATCAGTTGAGGCCAAGAAGCTACTTATCAAAAATCTTTTTAACTACTTGAATGACATACAATAGTTTATAGCATATTTTCACAACTATGATTGGCTTTGTCACTTGGCCTCCTTTTTCACACCATCATTATTAATAAAGGTGGCCAAGTGACAAAGCCAATCATAGTTGTGAAAATATGCTATAAACTATTGTATGTCATTCAAGTAGTTAAAAAGATTTTTGATAAGTAACTTCTTGGCCTCAACTGATATCAAAGTTTTTGGTCGCACCTGTTTGCAATGCTGCTTCTAATTGGCCTCGCACTTTTTTTACACCCAAGGTGTTTTTGTTCAGCATACATATTATCATGACTGGTGTCTTTCACTTTTTATTGTGTAGCTATAACAAATTTTTATAATACAGTGATAACCGTGTTGAGTGGTTTTACACAATATTACAATAACTTTGACAATGATTTTTAATACTGTTCAACACTAGTTTAAAAAATCCTTATGCTATAGCAAATCACATGATACACAAGATCATATGATTTCAACAATGCATAAAGATGGCGGCCTAAGAAAACTGATAGGTGTTGTTGCACACATGATAGCATAAATCATCCTGTATCTTTTTCACTGCGCGCAGTGCTTAGGATCTTAGTTTTAATTAAGCCATTATATTTTTGTTACTAACCACTTAGCTGCTTCATAAAATATCTATTAGTGTATGTCATGACATACTGTAGCTATGTTGTTTATCATAAATAAAATTTTATGTCACATATTATCATGCCGTACTCCAAAATTTTGACAAGTAATTTTAATGAATTGGATAAGTCTTACAGCTTTAAAATTTTGACGAATTATTTAAAGTTTGTCCTTTAAATTTTGCACCATGTGGTATGAATGTTGTTGTGTTTGCATGTACATTTGTGTGTGTGTGTGTGCGCGTGCGTGTGTGTGTGCGCGTGCGTGTGTGTGTGCGTGTGTGTGTGTGCGTGTGCGTGCATGTGTGTTGATCACTATAGGCTAAATAATCAATCCTTTCATGTTTATAGAGTAAATAACAGACCTTGGTGCTCATTAATTAGAATATAAAAATTACACATCTACTGTAAACAGTATAGGAAATTGGGAATAACTCACAAGTCCAGGATCTAATGATGATACAGTTATTCCACTATCAGTTACCCTCCTCTGCAGTGCATATGCTGTCATGATCTACATATACACACACAATTACAGTATCCACACAGCTGTTACGTAGGTGTACCATACATTGTACAATTTAGAATTTCCATAAAACTTAAGCCTGTCATAGCCGTTGTCTCCTTGCAGATTGTTTGGGTCCCACACTCCAGACATTTTTGCAGCACCAGAAGATATGATGACAATTCTCTTGTCTCCTTCAGTACCCATCATACAAGGCAGTAGCTCCAGGCATACCAGGAAATGCCCAAGATGATTCACCTACATGTAACACAGTATTCAAACACTGGTAGGTCTGGGCAGAGCATTAAAACAGGTATACACATAAAAGAATAAAATATAATGTATTTGATATACAACAATTTTAATACATACAAAAACACGAGGGACGTACATACATAGACATTTGAAAGTTTATACACACAAATAATACACATATAGTAATCTGATGAAATACAGTATACATGGCCAATATTATTACACCACCACCTATACTATTATTCAGTCTGATTCACTCAAGCTTGTTTCTTAAGCCTATCTGACATCCACAAGTGCTTGGGTAGTCTTTAAATGGCTCTGGTGTGACTTGACAAGCAATAACCTCATGGAAATCATGACTCATAGATTTGGTAACATTTGAAAAGAGAGGAGCCCACAGCTAAAGCTATCTGGTTAGTGTCACTAAGTCTTATGATTCTTATCACATTCCCTAAATTATGTAGCACTATTTTTTCTTTCGTGGGACTTTGTAAAAACCAGCTATACAGTATTCAATCTTGAGAACGTACAAAACCAGTTCTGCATGTCATTCTTCATGCAATTTATTCAAAGTCTAACAGTTGATTAGTCTTAGTGTATTAGGAGAGGAGCTAGCTAAAATTAAAATCCCGCTTATGATTCTAATATGTGTATAAAGACAAGACTCACGATAGTGAGTCGCGATGCCAAGAAAAAGCGCAGCAACGCGACCACTGAGTGAGTTACTTACACCTAGCACCGCCCTCAAACTCGCAAACGCTCTAGCTAAGCCGCCATTAAAGCTATCGCTTAGTTATTACTGACCCACAACGTTCTTACTATATAGAATCAACAAACCGAGAATGGAGGTAATAGGCACCACCATTCCTAAGTACCAGCCATTGCAAGTTTTATGGCGCCCATTGTGCGACTACGCACGACGAACCATCCAATTCGCCTGTTTACTAGACAATTAGTACTTTCATTGTTTGAAGAATCAATATCCCGAAGTTGATAGACATCGATTCAGCCATTCTTCTGATACAGCCTTATAAATGCCTTCCTGTCACCACAAAAATTTTTACGCGGCAGTCATTTTTTCTTCTTTCTTTCTTTTATTTTCATCGCACACTTTTTTCGGGGGCTTGCGGGAGCTTTCGTGAACCCTGAAAGTTTTTTTCAAACTATTTTTTACTCATTTCTTCATGGATTTCAGCCAAATTTGTATCAGCACTTCTCCTATGTATGCTCTACCTGTCATACTATTATCAGTCTGAAGTAAACACTTGAATGTATTTGAGAAGGGCTATTACACTGCAGGTTGATAGTTGCCATAACTTGGACCCCCTTCGAATGATTTGCATAAACTTTCAGATGTACAATCTATATTGATTTATCACTCTGTAGTGTAAGTTAAAAAAAACTTGGGCCTGAGTTTTTCAAAATTAAGCTTCAAAGTTTAATTTGCAATATTGTGTGCTAGGCAAGTACAAGTTATGCCCATGCAGTACTTCTCTGCTGCTTGCTAGTAATAACATGTGTTTATACTTCCAAAAAAGTAGTGATATGCTAAACAAAAACACCCTGGGTGTAAAAAAGGTGCGAGGCCAATCAGAAGCAGCATTGCAAATAGGTATGTGCGACCAAAAGCTTTGATATCAGTTGAGGCCAAGAAGTTACTTATCAAAAATCTTTTTAACTACTTGAATGACATACAATAGTTTATAGCATATTTTCACAACTATGATTGGCTTTGTCACTTGGCCACCTTTTTCACACCATCGTTATTAATAAAGGTGGCCAAGTGACAAAGCCAATCATAGTTGTGAAAATATGCTATAAACTATTATATGTCATTTAAGTAGTTAAAAAGATTTTTGATAAGTAACTTCTTGGCCTCAACTGATATCAAGGTTTTTGGTTGCACATACCTATTTGCTGATTGGCCTCGCACTTTTTTATACCCGGGGTGTTTTTGTTTAGCTATTAAATACCAACTACAGCCATTGTTATGAACAAGCTTGAGACTGTGGAGATAATATAACTCATGAAAGCTACATTTTAGCTATAAAGGCAGGCTCTATGCGCGTACAGTATCACAACCAGATATTTTTATTGGGGGCGCAAACGGCTGTCTTGCAAGGCCAGTGTGAATACAAGATGGAATTGCATGTAGTTCCATGCATTCATGGGCTACTATGAAATCTGAACATCAGTTTTGTGGAACAGCTTTTTCTATGATGCTTTACCGGGGCCCTCTACGTTTCTTCATGGTTTGCTGCAGCAACAGGACACAATGGTAAATAATTAGAAAGCATTCCAATGCAGAGCCGTAGGAGTAGGTCCGACCATGGCTGGACCAGTTTTCAGCCTTTTAGACATGAAAGACTTTAGGGCAAGTCCCTGCTAAGTACTTTTTGCCATGCACTACTCAATCATACTCACAACTAGTGTATGTTCACTAATTGAAGCTTTATTATTATAGCGCTACACTATTTAATGGTTACCTGTATACCACCCGCTGTATACTAAGACTCTGACTTGCCACCACTAGCAAATGCCATAGTTATTTACATTCTAAGAATACGAAATAAATAGTAATTCTAAATATTGTAATTCAAGGATTTGAAAGTAACATTCCCTTTTGCAAGAAGTAAGTAATAAAATGGACTATTTGTGTGATTTATAGACCTGTTAGGCTTATTATATCACAAAGCAGATGCAATATTATCGGCCACCCACACACCCAATTAATTGCTATGCTCAAAATGTATGTTACTCGCTTTCATCAGTCACTTAGTATAAATGTTGATGTGTCATCTAACTATATGTATAACGCTAATATATAGAGCGCTAGTTAAATCACATTCATGCACTTAATCAACAGCTAGTTGGCCGGACCAGTACAAATTTGCTTCCTACGGCCCTGCAATGTAACTTGGAAGAGCCATACTCTTTCTTTTATGTTTCATGAGCTAAACACTGTGAAAACTCATGCAATCAATATTCAATGATAAAATTGTACCAGGTGCAAATTTCAGTGAAACTATCTAAAATAAATGTCTTGCTGAAAACCAGCTATACCGTATCCATAATACCAAGAGTCCATAATAGAGAAAGAGTGTCTAACTCTCATATGCTGTATCAAAAATGAGCCCATTAAGTATATCCGTGTATGTTAGTAAAATTTTGGATATCATACAAGTGTTAATAGCCTACAAATTGCAATAAGCCTTATTCCAAATGACGTCATCACATTATGCTTGTTGGGGGACTCTAATATTTTTGAGTATTGTGATCAATGGAGGCTTGTAGTGAATAGTCATTGTTCGCCATTTGAAATGAGTAAAGCTCGCCAAAAACCAATATGGTAATAAGGTAAGCCGTGGCTATATTATACATGATAAAAGCAGACATTTTATTTTTCAGCCTGAAAAGTTGTCAAAACACTTAAATATATTTGGCAGTACTTTCTATCGCCATAACTGTGTGTTAAATTTTGTTATCTTCTTTCTGGATCGTTAAAAATCTAACGCAAAATTTCTCTCCCATATGTTTCAATACTCGAAAATATTAGAGTCCCCCAACAAGCATAATGTGATGACGTCATTTGGAATAAGGCTTATTACAAAAAACAGGTGTCAACATTACAAGGGGGTGTCTACAGCTATACAAGCCAGCAGGTGCCATGTGTTAAACATCTGATTTAACAGGTTCTTTGACAGAGTAACTGTACTTAACGGGCTCATTTTTGATACAGTATATGAGAGTTAGACACTCTCTTCTCTATTATGGATTCTTGATAATACCGTATAGTGGGTAAATTTGGCGGCATTTTAATTTGGTGATTTGACAATTATCAGTGTTTGGCAGACTTTAATTTGGTAGAAGCCTAAAAAATCATCCATTGCTTCATAACGAACATTGAGCGATTGGCGGAATTAAATTTGGTGGTTTTGCTAAAATTTGCCAAATAAAATTCCATGCCAAATTTTCCCACTATACAGTAGTATATTTATAATTGTTCATACAGTACCCTAATTCACAAATCCTGTCACACATAAGAACACTCCAATAGCATCACTTACTTGAAAATGTCGTTCAAAATTATCTTTGGTCTTTTCTACACAACAAAAACATAGCAGGTTAAATAGATCATACAACCAGTGTTGGGGCAAGGGTCGAAATCTAACCTTTGAACCTTCTTTAATAAAGTCATCCTAAACTCTCAAGTTATTCATACTAGTAACTATTATTACAAAGGTTAGATTATCCTTTGAGTTCTATGGTAACTATTGTTACAAAGGTTAGATTATCCTTTGAGTTCTATGGTAACTATTGTTACAAAGGTGTTCTATGGTAACTATTGTTACAAAGGTTAGATTATCCTTTGAGTTCTATGGTAACTATTGTTACAAAGGTTAGATTATCCTTTAAGTTCTATGGTAACTATTGTTACAAAGTTTAGATTATCCTTTGAAGGCTAATGAAGGATTATAAGGTTCAAACTATTTATCCCAATACTATGTACAACAATTAGCTTCAGAATCAGTTATAAGGCACGTAGTTATCGAGTTGATGGTTTGCATAGCATATAAAAACCAGGCACTGAACACAAACTACTATAAATCTACTGCTATTGTTATGAATAAACCATGATGTAACAAGCTAGGAAGGGACTCATCACTAAGGAATGCATACATATTTAAACTTAAGTTTCTCCTACCATGAAAAGAATGTCTAACAGTTTAACCTTTGTCTTCTTTGGCTAATGACATGTTAAGGCCATGCCTATCCATTATATCGATAGCTACAAAGAAACTGAAAAACATTAGAACCTGTGTAGCCAGTTATACAGCTTAACTTCAACGTCAGTTAGTTACTGATGCCCTTATGAGGAGGGACACACGTAACAAACAAAAACAATTTCTGCAAACCAGGTTTGGTTTAATAATTAATCTTTAATATACTCACAGTAGTGCATGCATGCATGCATACAATGTGGAAAATAACAACCCGACAAAGGACATTTTCTGGAGAAATACACTATCTGGCAGGACATTTTTAAAATTGCATGGAAATAATGTCCAGGTAAATTTTAGCCAAAGGCCGTTATAAAACTGATAAGAAATACACGAAATTATAAATTATATTATCCTGACAAATCTGCACATTTCCATGCAAACTTTATCCCATTCTGATAGTGGGTCACCTATTTCACACACTGTGTGTACACAGGTGTGCAAAACAGTGAAAAGCAGTTGGACTACCTCACAGAAACAATAGCAATTGTTGTCAATCATATTAAACTAGCCATGGTAGAGAAGGTGCATATAATATTGAGGATCCTATAGGCCACAAGAGTGATTACATAAGAACGCTGAGGTCTTACCATATGGTACCATGAAAATCCCAGCATTACATATTAACATGTGCAGTGGAAGATTCTTTTGTTTAAAATTCTCAATGAAATTCTTAGTGGACTCCAGAGATCCAAGATCAAGTATCATCAGCTCCAAATTCATTTCTTTACCAGCTGCTTCCTCCTTCATATTTTGAATAGCCTAACAATATACAAACACTATATATACTTAATTAAGAAGATTACATAAAAGGACATATAATTTGTACAAAATAAAAATTGATGGATATAACCAAGAGTCCATAACATTATAAGCTAATATTGTGAAGGTAAAATATCAGTCAATTTATTCCTTGAGAGTATGAGATTTATAGTATGGTGAGTACCCATGATCAACTACAAGAGGTTGGACAGATGGCTAAGTTGTCAGTACACAGGTCATTATAATAATGAATTTGCTACTGTTTATGGTTATTGGCAGCATTGGAATACCAGTGCACATTACTTAACAACACATAATCCAAATTGCGTCATGTTACATGTAATAAATCTGATCAATCTCATCATCTCATCATCTCTGATGAAATTCCGTAGTGACTTTAATTTTACCAGCATAATCTCTATACTAGCTATTACCTTGAACATTACTGGAGTTTTGATTGTGACCATTGACCAACATGTTATAGTTAGGGGTCACAAGATACTTTGTTGACTTTGTACGTCATTGTGATTTTGTTAGAGTGCTGGTTGTATCCTCTTAATCCTTAAGGCCTTTATGGGTTGGCTACTTCTGTGTGTTATCAGCTTTGGGCTACAGTTGCATCACAAACACTATCTCACTAGGGAGCTGTGAGAAAGCTTACAGGACCTGGTCAGCTGGTGTATATTGGAAATAAATATGTGTCTAGTACTGTGTTAACAGCGCATCTTATGAGGTGTAAGGTGAATAGTTGAGTAGAAAGGTAACAGACCTCCTGCTAGGTAAGCTTCAATATTGCTACAAAGCATCTGAAGTATACATGTACACAGCTAGCTGGCAGCCAGGTACAATTAGGCGCGTATGCACTGATGCAAAGTGGAGGTCAACATGCAGTCAGCTTACCTGTTTTCCTTTCTCTTCTGATCGACAAGCGATGATCGTGTGAGCTCCAAGGATGGCTAGTGCCCTAGCAGTCTCATAGCCTATCCCAGTGTTAGCACCAGTGACTATGGCGACTTTATCCTTCAGTTCCACCTCTGGGTACGACTGTTTTGCTCCCATATTAAAAGCAGTCAGACGATTTGGTTTTACAGTAGTCTTCAGTAACACCCCCAGTAGTCAGTTTGTTCTTTCCAAGTGAGAGAGAGTATCAATTATAACGCCGACATGCACGTGATTGTATAGAGGCACGCGTGGTTAATTAACCTGCAAGAAACCATAGGAGTAACCAAACCACGTGCACACTGCTTGAGTAAAAATAGCACTATAGATCTGTGCATATTATGTTACACAAAATTTAAGCCTATAGCTAGCTACCTGTCAAAGTCTAAAAATGTTGCACTATAGCTACATAGCTAGCTACACTGTCACATGTGGAGACTTTTGAACAAAGTATGGTTGCATGGTTAAGCATGCATGACATTTAAGGGGAGCAAGGGCATAGTCCCCCATGCAACAAAGGTACAACATCATAATTATATAGCTATAGCTTCTGGGGGGCTGTGCCCTCATGCAGACTCCATATGCCTCAGTGATTTATATATACATTTTAGTTGCCCTCCCCTCTCCTAGATACGCTCATGAGGCTAAAATTTAAATATGCATAACTATATTATAATATAAACCTCTGTTTAATTTTATAATTTTGGTAGCTAGCTATAGTTATTTTAATCTTCATTTTCAGCTAATTTGTCATTAGCTGATGTATTGTCATCATTGCTTATGGCTACTGCTGGTGGTTTGTCTTCATTGTCCACTGTTGTAGTTGTCTTATCTGTCACATCCCCTCCATCACTATTACTAGACTGGGTCACTGTGTGCTGCTGGCTGGGTGTGGAGTATTTGCTCCATATTTCAGATGACATCCAATCCTTTAACAGATCACAACTGATACTCCATAACTCCTCTTGAAACTGCTCATTCCTATAGTAAAATGTACATAGCTGAAGCTCTAGACTATGGATAAAATGTAGTCCCATAATCCCCAGACTCCAAAATTTTTAGAAAACATGCTTGATAGTACATAAGTTAAAATATTGAATTTTCAGCAAGTATAGCGAGCTAGCTACTTGCCTTGCAGTTTCACTAGCCTGTTCAGGTCTACTGTTAGAAGAATAATAAACAGCTTGTTGAGAATTCAGTGCTGGGTTGACAGCACAGTTGATGGTAGTCACAGCTCCTTTTTCGGGGCTTCGTCCCAGTCCTATGCAAGTAACAGGAATCATGTGATATAGCTGAAATACATGGAAAATTTTTGTATGACCTCATTATTACCTAAGCCCATAAATACTTTAACTGCCAAGGAAGTCAAGCGCATATCTTCATAATTACGAGGAATCTCAGTATCAACCTTTATAAGACATATATACATTAGGCATAACATTATAAATAACTTCTTTACTATATATACCATTCCAGGATGTAATGATGATACAGTTATTCCACAATCAGTTGCTCTTCTCTGTAGTGCAAACATTGTCATGATCTATGAAACAGTACCATATCAATTATGCATGTTAGCAAACCAGTCACTGACATTGTAAAGTTTTGAGTTGCCATAAAACTTAAGCCTGGCGTAACCATTGTCACCATGTAGATTGGTGGGGTCCCACACTCCAGTAAGCTTTGCAGCTGAAGATGACACAAAAACAATTCTCTTGTCTCCTTCAGTGCTCATCATACATGGTAGAAGCTCCAAACATATGAAAAAGTGTCCAAGATGATTAACCTAAACACAACCACACTATATTGCACATTGACAAATAGCTCAGTATGCGTTTTGAAAATGGAAATGTTTCTATGGATATTTACCCAGTGGCCAAAGTGTATAAATAGCAGTTCTAAATAATTACTCTAATAGAACATACACTATTCAATTTGTAATTTGTATAGCTGAATGCTGATCAGTTTGGTGTGATTTGATCTGTTTATTGTAAATGTTTACTAACTGCTATATATGGCAGAGGCTAATTTATTATACACTTTTTCAAATTTGATTTACTATAAACACTCTAATAAAACATACAATACTGCTGGATAATAATATTTTAAAATTATCAGCAGGAAAATAATACCATAAGACAATGGTCTGTTGCATAAAATATTGGGGCACAGTTTGAGATTATGAAGTGGAATATGTCAAGCCTTACTCCCACAAAGTATTTTAATCGAATGATAACACCTACCTGAAAATGCATTTCAAGTTTGTCTTGTGTTTTACCTGTGAAGATATGATATGCATTAATGGCATGTGTACAGTTATGGGAAGCATTCAGTGAAATACTAGCATAGAGATTATAAGATCACTATGGACTCTCATGCTATTAGTTAGGGGTCTAGACCCCTAGTTGTGCTACTTACAGTAGACTGCATGCTCTCCAATAGATCACATGCTGCTTAGGGGTCATTTACAATTTTCAGGTTCTATGTGAGCGTACAATGAGTACTAATCCCCTCCTCCCTACCACAAAGTATTCTCTGAAATGTTGATGTCACATGATCATAGTTACATGATCATAGTTACATGATCATAGTTTTCTATATCAAAATTTTTATCCCCTCCCCTCTAGTGTACTCTTTGTACACTTACGTAAAGGCTAAAATTATGAATAGCCCCTTACTATCACATGTTATCCAACATTTCTACAATTTAAAATATGCATTCACTACCAGTCAACTTGAACAAGCTGGACGGCATAATGAAACTCTTACTGTACCATGTGGTGCCATGCCTATCCCAGCATTACATATTAACATGTGCAGTGGAAGATTCTTTTGTTTAAAATTCTCAATGAAATTCTTAGTGGATTCCAGAGATGCAAGGTCAAGTCTCATCAGCTCCACATTGACTTCTTTACCAGCTGTTTGTCCTTCCTCCTTCAGATGTTGAATGGCCTGTAATTGAAAAATGTCATAAGTTTATGAGATTATTCATTTAGCATAATATGGATGATATTAGCAGAGAGGAATACAACAGTTGGTCAACAGGCATTTACCAGGCAAACAAGACCTTTGTCCGGGAAAATGAATTTAGCTAAGACATTCTATGCCTGATCATGTGCCAGTATATAAACTACCATCTAGAAGCGCTTAGCTATTATACTATGTTAATAACATAATTTAACACACCCATGACGCCATGACACACGAAGCACTGATGCTGAGTGAAGACTGCCATCTTACTTTTGGCTTCGACATGTGGGTGTGTCCTCCGTGCACACATGCAAATGACACTGATCATGAGTCTGGTGATAGTAGGGACAGTGTATATTATCTTAACAGTAGCTAGCTATATTATGGTATTGAAAGTTTCAGCTTGTGATGACAAAAGAATTTATCATACAGTATATTTACATCATATCAATTCATACAAAATCTCAAGATTTGATACTTCAATTTAGCTTTCTTGTAATTAGATGTCTTATCCTCATGTCCGACCAACTGACTAAGTGTGGGGACAAAATCAGTCAACAAAAGTTATAATCCTCGAGTAACGACGAGCATAAGGATATTATTTATACTCTCTATAGCATATTATTTTTGCAAATCCTGGTGGCTTTAATAATGATTAGATGCTTAGTTTAAACAACAGGTTCACAATGTGCTGCATGGTGTATCATTCAAGTTGGATGTGCTCAGTATGTCATTGCAGTAGTCTTGCATACCCAGACCATGCACTTTTTCCATATTTATTTCTGCCACCACAAAAGCAGTCTGGCTACGCGTATCACCGTGTGTGTGTGTGTGTGTGTGTGTGTGTGTGTGTGTGTGTGTGTGTGTGTGTGTGTGTGTGTGTGTGTGTGTGTGTGTGTGTGTATGCCGGTCTGTAGCACGTATACGCATGCATGCTCCATGAACATTTAGAGATGAGCAACGGCTAGGATTTGTTAATGACCTTTGTTATGACTCGCGTGATCTGACCGCATTTTCTCGCAGGGCGTGCTTATACTGCACATGCAGCCACTACTACACAGCGATAAGCCGTGCACGAAAAAGTGATCTAGCAACGCGAGACTCTGGTTGGTGTAATGTTCTTATAAGTTGAATACATCCATAATAATACAAGGTTTTATAATGGAGTAAAGGGATGGGCTAACTTGTTGTCCTCGTTCTTCTGATCGACAAGCGATGATCGTATGAGCTCCCATTATGGCCAGTGTCTTAGCAGTCTCGTAGCCTATCCCAGTATTACCACCAGTGACTATGGCGACTTTATCCTTCAGTTCCACTTGTGGATACGATAGTTTCCCTCCCATCGCGATTAATAGGATAAACCCACAATGTAATATTTGGACTAAGGCGCTTATTATCATGATAAGCGCTTGTCGGGTAGCTATTAAGCGCATCAAAATATATACAATACTGGTGTATATGTAGCCACTCTGATATGTAGCTATATACCGTATAGCCTAAATTTTTTGAGGGAGAAACTTTTCACTGATTTCACGGATTTTTGTCAAACCTCCATTTTTGTTCAGTATCCACGAATTTTTTTATCCAGAAAACACCAAAATCCACAAATCCACTAAAATATTCCCCCTCGAAAAATTTAGGCTATATGGTAGCTAGATGCATGAAGAACAATTAGATAAAAGGTTCTAGTTATATATGCATTGAGTGAATTGAAATATATATTATAGCTACATGTACAGCTATAACACTCAGTAGCTATGCTATATAGTCCTGGAGTAAATAATCCTTTTAGCACAGGTTACTTTAGCTATATCTATTTCATGATTAATTTTCACATATTTGGCTTGTCGAACAAATAAAACATGATTTTTGAAACTAATGCATGTTTAGCTATAGATAATGCATGGGTATTTATAGCCTAGCTATTTGTATGTATAACAAGCATAATAATCAAGTTGGCATGATATTTATGTAGCTGTAGCTACCTATAGATTTCTTGCAAGTAGCATGTTGTACATGTTCTGCTTTGAAACAAATACCATATTATATATCCCTACATAATACAAATGTTTGCTGAATGATAGTTGAATATTCATTTGAGCCCAAAAATAGGTTACTACATTTACTGAATGCAGAAATTTTTGAGGGACTTTGCTATGTATAGCTAGCTAGCTATATATTTCGTGGAATGCATGGCTATGTGTGAAAATATTTTTGTGGTATACTTTTGTTGATTATCAAGTTGATTACATTTGCTGGTTTCTTTAAACCACTGCTTCTTTTCGAGGAATTTTACACTCAGCAAGCTTAGCTACAATGAAATTCACAAATTTTACATCTCTCAAAAATTTCCACGTATATAGCCATGCGGTAATATGACATATATAGCTATATATATAATATTGCTCTACCATGCATATGCGATGACCCTAAATCATCCAGTCCTTAAACACATGGTATATAATCTAAATAAAGAATTTTGCTTTTATTAATATTAACCATTCTGTCTATATATTTCTGGTTATTCATTGTCAGGTGCTCTATCATCTAATTTGCCTTTAGTAGATTAATCTTCATCTTCAGCTAATTTGTCATTAGCTGATGTATTGTCATCATTGCTTATGGCTACTGCTGGTGGTTTGTCTTCATTGTCCACTGTTGTAGTTGTCTTATCTGTCACATCCCCTCCATCACTATTACTAGACTGGGTCACTGTGTGCTGCTGGCTGGGTGTGGAGTATTTGCTCCATATTTCAGGTGACATCCAATCCTTCAACAGATCACAACTGATACTCCATAACTCCTCTTGAAACTGCTCATTCCTGTTATGACACATATAGCTGCTATACAGCTTTATGACTCTATGGATGTTATAGCATGAAAACTATGTTATGCATGCTCAAAAATTTGCCCAAACTGAATTTTCTTAAGTTTTTAACTATTATGCTCTTTACCTTTCCTATTATGCCTGTATTATGTTGCAATTTGTGCACCATTGCTCTTAAAGACGACTCAATATTTTATTTCATGAATGCTCTATTAGAGTATTTCAGGAAAACTTGACAAATATACAAAAATTCACATATTTTGCAAGAAAAGTTATCTTCGTGAAAATACAATGTATACACAAAGCTTACTTGATTCGTGAATTAAAAAACATGGGGTTTTTGAGATTTCAAATTTCAGACTATACGGTATAGCTACCCTGATTGTTCTATTAAAGATTGTCAATCTATTTTACAATTGAAAATTCATATTTCACTCAATATCCTAGCATTAATTATACTGGCATAATACCATACTATTATGCTTATCAGTGCTGTATTGATGCAGGCCTTCATTTACCTTGCAGTTTCACTAGCCTGGTCAGGTCTACTGTTAGAAGAATAATAAACAGCTTGCTGAGAACTCAGTGCTGGGTTGACAGCACAGTTGATGGTAGTCACAGCTCCTTTTTCAGGGCTTCGTCCCAGTCCTATGCAAGAATAAAATTCAGGTGCTTTAAATTATCGAAATGGTTTGCATGATCTTATTGTACCTAAAGCCATATATGCTTTAACCGGCAAGGAAAGCCAACGCATATCTTCAACATTACGAGCAATTTCAGTGTTAACCTTTAAAATATAATAAGTGTAACAAGTGTAACATTAAAACAATTTCTACTTTACCGTTCCAGGATGTAATGAAGACACAGTTATTCCACAATCAGTTGCTCTTCTTTGTAGTGCAAACATTGTCATGATCTATTATGAATCAGTACCATATCAATTATGCATGTTAGTAAACCAGTCACTGACATTGTAAAGTTTGGAGTTGCCATAAAACTTAAATCTACTGTAACCATTGTCACCATGTAGATTGGTTGGTTCCCACACTCCCCAAACCTTTGCAGCTAAAGATGACACAATGACGATTCTCTTGTCTCCTTCAGTGCTCATCATACATGGTAGAAGCCCCAAACATATGAAAAAGTGTCCAAGATGATTAACCTAAATACAGCATACCATATTGTGGTTGATAATAAGAAAGTGAGCAACTCTTGTAATACCCTGTAGAAACACACTGTGTCAAGCAATGGTTTAACTTTTATTAAAGCATTGTGAGTACGTAGCTTCAAGGTAACCTTTTTAACTTAAATGTAAAGATGAACAAGTTGATGACTCAGTGAAACATGTAAAAACCAGCAATAGGACATGGTGAGAAGATGATGGCATTTAAATGAGCTAGGGCTTCAATTATGCTACTGATACTCTAAACTCTTCACCACATTGCACAAGACACTTATATTGCTTCTTAGTACTGATTAAAAGCTATCCTGTAGCAGAGATGCTGATTAAATAGCTTTTCAAACACTTTAATAGAAAGCTCACAATTACTCAAATTCCTTCTTTTGTAGTGTAATAGCAATGAAGTTAACTTATACTACGTAGTACAAATAACGGATTATGGAATAATAAATAATAACTTACCTGAAAATGCATTTCAAGATGGTCTTGTGTTTTATCTATAGAAATATGATGTATATTAATCAGGATAAATCTTTCAGTGTTACAAAAAGAGAGGATTTTTATAAAAGCTAATACGTAATACTCTTACTGAAATGAGCCAAACCTAGGGATTAAACTTATATAAATTAGCTATACGTAATGCCAGAATCTTTAGTATTCCATGCAAATGTTATTCTTTGTTTCTTTACTTTTGTAGCACTGAGAAATCGACCCATACTCAATTTTTAAATTGTAGCTATATTTTAACTATATAGCTACTTGCTTAAGTATGTATAAATCAACCTGTCTTTGCTTTCCAGGTGCCTAGCAGGCACACAAAAACAATAAGGTGCCATGTAACTTAATTATGCTTATTTATAGGCGCTTGTTAACAATAGCGTTCGCATGGTATTATAGCAAATACATTTGAAGGAAACATAGCGCCTGAAGTACCATATATATAGCTAAAATTTTGAAGTTCAGGAAGTACATATGAAAGCATCGTGTCTGTTAATAGTAGTTACAAATTATGTTACATGTGTAAGTGGCTGTTTGAAGGTGCAACAATATCTTTCAACTCCCTTCATGATTTTTTAGAAAGGTAGCTAATGAAGGATGAAAAGGAACACTATATGACACACTGAGTGGATGAACCTTCAACAACAAATTTCGTAAATCCAACATGATTACTTTTAAATTTGGTATACAGACCACATCATTAGGATTTCACAAAATTTGGAAAGTACGTACGTGTAGTAACATGATACTCAGGTAAATGTTATTATAAAAATTGTTGTAAGGGAAAATTTGGATGCCATGTTTTCATGTCAATTCCTACTATACATCTAGACTCACGATAGTGAGTCGTGAGGCCAAGAAGAAGTGCATGCGCAGCAACACGACCACTGAGTGAGTAATTTACACGTAGCACCGCCCTCAAATTCACAAACACTCTAGCTAAGCCGCCATATTGTGTGCTATATACGTATATATGTATAACTAAACCTAAGCAAGTGCATGTGATGCCCAGTACTTCTCTGCTGCTTGCTAGTAATAACATGTGTTTATACTTCCAAAAAGTAGTGATATGCTAAACAACAACACCCTGGGTGTAAAAAAGTGTGAGGCCAATCAGAAGCAGCATTGCAAATAGGTATGTGCAACCAAAAACTTTGATATCAGCTGAGGCCAAGAAGTTATTTATCAAAATCTTTTTACGAATACGTATAATAGTTTATAGGGTATTTTCTCAACTATATTGGCATTGTCATTTGGCCATGTATCACATCATTATTATAAAGGTGACCAAGTGACAAAGCCAATCATAGTTGTAAAAAACTATTGTAGCTATGTCATTCAAGTAGCTAAAAAATCATTTTTGATAAATAACTTCTTGGCCTCAGCTGATATCAAACTTTTTGGTCACACATACCTATTTACAATGCTGCTTCTGATTGGCCTCACACTTTTTTTATACCCGGGGTGTTTTTGTTACAGAATGTTAAATATTACTGCAAAGATATTTTAATCAGTTATTAAGGCAGGCTTAATTGGGCCACTGCATGATTAGAGAAGTATGCTAATATATGTGGTGATAAAATTCTATATGAGGAATTCATGATAATTATATACCTGCTGGCTGGTCATTGATTCATGTGAAACACCCCCTCTTAAATTCTTACCGGTGTGAGACTGTGAGTAATAGCATTACATTACACATTTTACCATATCTATAGTATAACTGAGGCATTATCAGTACTGAAATAGTAGCTTAGACTACGTATGTACACTTGGTTTAAGATGACCAACATCAACTTGTACAAACCGGAGAGCATAATTATTATATAGTTCTTACCATGTGGTACCAAGGCAATCCCAGCATTGCATATTAACATGTGCAGTGGAAGATTCTTTTGTTTAAAATTCTCAATGAAATTCTTAGTGGACTCCAGAGATGCAAGGTCAAGTCTCATCAGTTCTACATTGACTTCTTTACCAGCTGTTTGTCCTTCCTCCTTCAGACCCTGAATGGCCTGTGATATATATTAGCGATGTAGTTAAAGCACTGTTGAGAGTGCTATACATGAAATAAAGTACGAGATGCAAAAATGTATGGATCTAAAATGTGTGCTAGCTTTAAGTTTTGTTAATGCATCCCAGATCTCAAAATTTGCAAAATTAAAAGCCTTGCAGTAAATTCCCACTATACGGTATGTGCTGGTGTATCATTTGTGTGCCAGTGATTATGTGTGCATAAATGTGTGTGTTTGTGTGTCAGTATATCATTGTAATAGTCTTGCACATTCTCCTTTTTTATTTCTGCTATAAGCTATAGCTATATACCACAAATAAAAGCAGTCTGGCTACGCAAGACTAAAGTATCACCGTGTGTGTATGTATGTGTGTGTGTGTGTGTGTGTGTGTGTGTGTGTGCGTGTGCGTGTAGTGTGTGTGTGTGCATGTGTGTGACACATATACGCATGCAGACTGTTGATGTAAAGTAACTGATGAAGGGCTTTTTGGATCTTGCTAAACAGAAATCTCAGTTTTGATTGTGTGAATCATGATCATTGTCTTTTATTAGTTGGCTCATTATGGTGCTGCACACAGCTCACATACGTAATTGGTTTGCAATTATTTATCGAATTGGATGCATGATTTCACACGGCTGTGGAAGTTTTTTAAATCAAGCTTGGTTTTTAAAATCACTATATAAACAACTTGGATATGGCCGGACATAATCAAAGGCCTTTGACCTATTAAATTACTTTTTTGTCCATAAATAATAATAATAATAATAAAGAGCCAGAGAGGCAATAACCCTTATAAAACATACCCCACAACACAGGAAAGTACCAGTACACAACTCGGTATCCTCGCGTGGTCAGACCGCTTTTTCCCGCAGGGCTTGCTTATATTGCAAGCGATAAGTAACGCCCTGCCGTGGCGAAAAGCGGTCTAGCAACGCGAGACTCTGGTTGGCCATATATATATGCATGGTGTAATGTTCTTATCGAGGTTCTTATAAGTCGAATACATCTAGGTTCTGTAATGGAGTAAAGGGATGGGCTAACTTGTTGTCCTCGTTCTTCTGATCGACAAGCGATGATGGTGTGAGCTCCCATTATGGCCAGTGCCTTAGCAGTCTCATAGCCTATCCCAGTATTACCACCAGTGACTATGGCGACCTTATCCTTCAGTTCCACTTGTGGATACGATAGCTTCCCTCCCATTACTATAATTTTTGGAGTGAGGCGCTTATTACCATGATAAGCGCTAGTCGGATAGCCACGTATTAAGCGCATCGAAATATATATTTCTGAAAAATAGCAGGTACTAGCTTGCATGCAACTGCTTAATAGGCATTGGCTGATTGAGGCAGCAGTACCCTAGGTATGGCTGGGGATGCGAATGAAAACCTATACAAGTAGACTATATGCTACATCTATATATAAACCTTTTTGTGAGTACAATTATCTTTGAGGGCTGCATGTCCATGAGTGCATGCATGTATAAGTATATAGCTAACTAAACAAAATATGTAGACAAATGGTATGCTACCTAGCTATATAGCTATACCTGAAAGGAACTGAGCATGCATATACTAGCTTGGAGATACATAGCTATATATCTTCATATACGTAGTTAACATAACATGAACATAAACATCTAGCTATATACCATTCACACCAATTAAACAAGTTTGCATTATAGAAACTCCCAATAAATGTTTTTGAAGCAAATATGAAATAATGTAGCTATATACTTCCTCCTTCACTCCTTTTATTTTATAAGTTTATTAACCGTTTCACATGCTTCTGAATCACCAGCTTCATATGCCGGTATGCTATAATAGCTATAGCTATAATATAGCTATATATGATAGCTTGCCATATATATTACACTCATTGAGCGGTTGAGTACGATAGTGAGTTTAGTTAGTCGTTTTTAGTCCAATCTGCTTTAATGCTCATTGCTAGCTGTCTTATTTGTCACATCCCCTCCATCACTATTACTAGACTGGATCACTGTGTGCTGCTGGCTGGGTGTGGAGTATTTGCTCCATATTTCAGGTGACATCCAATCCTTTAACAGATCACAACTGATGCTCCATAACTCCTCTTGAAACTGCTCATTCCTATATACAGCCAATAAACAACAATATTTATATGGAGACTTGTCGGGCTCAATTATGGCTTTCAAATAAGTAATGAATAGCTTAACAGCTGGTGTTTTTCTTTTATATAGAGGCTAATGTGGGTAGCAAAATGTTTTACGATGTAGTAAATAAGAAAAATCAGCACCACAATTAATATTTTTAGGACAGAAGATGAGAGTAACAGTTATAAACTTAGCAATTTGAATATTGTTTGGATGACACTCCAATTTCTTTGATTTGTGTTTCATAATATAATTATTAATCAACTATGCATTTTTAGGAATTAGAAAAATTAGTCTATCATGAAAGAAAAACAATAGATTAGACTAAAGATCAGTTGACAGTAAGTGCTGTCCGATAAATGATAACTTTGTTTGATAAATGTCATTTTTGGGCACTTGTTTTTGTTGTTCTTGTTCCAATAGACAAAACTCTGATATTTTGTACACCAGCCTCTATAGTATTGCCGTATCTATATAAGGACATGTTTGATATTCTTTGTGAGTCATGAGAAAATTGCATCCAAAAATAGATCTGTTCAGCCATATATAAAACACTAAGTTATAACAACCTTGTGACAAGACTGTGACAGTAATAAGGTTGTGACAATCTTCTGATATGGCAACAGCCTTGTAACAAGGTTGTACAATGTAGCTAGTAAAAAATTGTGACAAGGTTATTTACAAGGAAAAGGTGGTAACAAGGTTGTAATGACCTTCTGACATAGCCACAACCTTGCAACAAGGCTAAAATTGAATCCCACAAGGGAAACTGATTTTTTGCAAGGTTACTGGTTACTTATGCACATTTAAAACCTGGAGTTGGTAAGCTATTGCATAATGTTAACTTGCAGCTATATGTACAGTTGTACACAGGACATCACGGTAACTGAAAGAACTGATTAGTGTATGAAAGTTGCACTCTGTAAATGAGACACCACTCACCAAATCTCTGGCATACCATATAGCTACGTAGCTAGCTAGCTAATGAGTTATGAGTTTACCATATGCTTTGCTTAAAACTCACAACCTTGTAGCTATAACAAGTTGCTACAGTGTTAGAAACACAAGTTGCTACAGTGTTAGAAACAAGGTTGTTACCATTTTAATTACAAGGTTGTTCCACAAGGCCATGCAGGTTGTAACAACCTTGTAATCTCTATATGGACAGTGATTTATTGTTTACTCTAAAACTGGTACACCAACTTCAGATCAAAGGAAGGATTTTACCCATGATACTCCCAGATTCAGATATGTATCATGGATTCGATACATGTTTTTCTACTTTATACTAAAACCTTAATGTATAAAGCAGTTATGGCTGATGTTATACACTGTAACTATGGAAACTGAGAAGCTCTATATCAGCATAGCTGTACACAATGCTTTTCAGGTTGATTGCCTGTGGATTGATAACTAATATATAAGAAATCAAATTGCTTCATAACATAGCTACTTCGAACCAGTTTGATTTCTTTACACGGATAGCTACGCATGTGTATTTTATCAATCTATGGACAAGCAACTTGAAAAGGACTGCACCCATAGGCGGCGGAAGTGGGGGGCTAGTGGGGTCATGGCTCTCCATAGAAATTCAATTTTTACAACAGAAAATCACTTCAGTTTAGATAAGTGCTCCCCCAACTATCACTAGCTTCCTCCGCCCCTGGACCATCTGTACCTAAAACATACCTTGCAATATCATTAGCCTGCGCAGGTCTACAGTTTGAGTAATAGACAGCTTGTTGAGAATTTAGTGTTGGATTGATGGCACAATTGATGGTAGTCATAGCACCCTTTTCAGGATTCCGTCCCAATGCTATAGTTGCATGTAGCAAAAACAGTAACACAAGTTGTATGAGTAGTAGCTAGATACCATATAGTGGGTTATTTTCAAGGGAGAAATATTTCATGAATGGCCATTAGTGCTATTATTCATAGGGAAAATTTTCACGAAGCATGGCTAATTAATTCAGCAAACTTTCACAAATTGAGATCAATTTGTGAAAAATTTCCTCCTCAAAAATAACCCGCTATATGGTAACATCATGACTGTTAAACTTGCTATAAATAGCTAAACTTGCTATAAATAGCTAGCTATATGTGATCAGTAAAGGAATGATAGCTAATAGCTGTAGCTATTTATTCCTCTATGGTCCATAAAAAGAAACTGGCTGTCTTACGAGATGAAATTGTCAACTTGTGATAACATGCATAAACATACTTTATTATAAGGATGGATGGGGGCTTACCAGTATAGGAGGCTTAAAGAATCTGGAAATATAAAATAATATATGGGACCCTCTGAGGTCAAAGATATATAAATTGTCTCTTTTGCTCTTTCTTGGCTCCCTGTGAATGGATTATTTTATTGCACTACTCTTTGCTCAGTCTATCAGTAGTTTGATTCTTGAGATTTCATATTTATATACAGTACATAAAGATATGAAGTCCTCCTAAAACTTAACATTCATTGCCATTTTACAAATACCTAATTTGTATGCCTTCACTGTCCAATAAAGCCATGGCCTATCTTCATATCCACGTGATATCTCAGTTTTAACCTGTATACATGCAAAAATGAAAGACAAATTGTTTGGTGGCAAATAAGTTAAGCTATGTAGCTAGCCATGCAGTATGTTTCTACATAGCTAGCTATATAAGTTGTAGCTATCATTGTCATGTTGTAACCCACTGTTCCAGGATGTAATGATGACACGGTTATTCCACTATCAGTTAGTCTCCTCTGCAGTGCATACATTGTCATGATCTATCGTTTAACAATATTACAACAAGAGAATATAGATACAGCTAGCTATGTAGCTACTAACATTATAAAGCTTTGAGTTGCCATAAAACTTCAGCCTGTTGTAACCGTTATCACCATGTAGATTGTTAGGATGCCATATTCCTGAATTTGCCAGAGCAGATGACACAAGAACAATTCTCTTGTCTCCTTCAGTGTTCATCATACATGGTAGGAGCTCCAAGCATATCAAAAAGTGTCCAAGATGATTGATCTAAACATATTCACAAATAATAGTTATAATATACAAATTGCTGTACATGACTACAAGACAAATTACAAATATTTAGCTATGCATGCATGGGACTAAATTTCTGTAAAAGGTTCAAACAGGATTTTGTGTTTTTATATTCATGAACCAGGTAGACTATTTCACTAGGTGTTTTTACTGTTTCAGATTGTAAACATAACATCGCAATTCTATCTTCATAAAGGAAAATTTTTGCATGAAATTTGCAAAAATTCCTACACAATATTAGGGCTGAAACAAATAGTGGATTTACTATCCGGATATCCTGACCCTAATAGTTCATGGTTATCCTACGGATAGTGACATCATTAGTTTAATCTATATATACATATTTAGATGTATTGTGATACACTTAATATTCAGCTAATAAAGTACCTCAAGCATATTTTACAGTACTGACGTTAATTTTAAACACTGTTAGTAGCTATCAAAAGTTTTGATAATTTAAAATATATTTCAAAGTTGCTTGAGATAATTAGCTACTATCCTGAAGGGTTCCTGATCTGAATCCGGATGGTAGATTTCAAAAGGATATCCTACGGATTCGGATATCTGTTTCAGCTCTACACAATATCCCAGTGACAGTATGATATATAGAGCCATTTCTAATATTATAGCTACATAGCTACATATAAGGGAGCAAAGATAGTTATGTTTAATTAAAACATTTACAAAGATGTGACCTGCAAATGTAATTCAAGATTATCCTCTGTTTTACCTGTATGACAAATGTTTGATTATCTGTTTATGTTATTAATTAGCCAATAATCTCACCATGTGCTAACATAGAAACTCCGGCATTGCATATTAACATATGCAGTGGAAGATTCTTTTGTTTGAAATTCTCAATGAAATTCTTAGTGGACTCCAGAGATGCAAGGTCAAGTCTCATCAGCTCCACATTGACTTCTCTATTAGCTGTTTGTCCTTCCTCCTTTAGATGCTGAATAGCCTAAACACAATCCAGACGTCACACCGTATCAGATTATTTGTTGTAATAGCTATATTTCATATATTTCAAGAATTTACAGATAGATGGATGGATTGCTGTTTACATTTTTGTATCATCATTTATAATAGTGGTGAAGTGACAAATAGCAAAATGCCCTGTAAAGACTGTGTATCATTCAAGTAAAAGGAGGTTTGATAAACAATTTTAACTTCTTGGCCTTTTAGCTACTTGATATCAAAGTTTTTGGTTGCATATAAACATTTATATACAATGCTGCTTCTGATTGGCTTTGAACTTTTTATAGCCAGTAGTGATGCACCAATTAATCGGTTCAACATCGGAAATCGGTTTATCGACCTTCAAATTAAAACATTGGTATCGGTTTTCTTTAGCAGATATTTCATAACAATATAAAGGTAGATGACACCATCATTTTACTGATAAAATATTTACTATTTCAGTCTTAATTTTAATGAGGATGCTATGTTCAGACATGTTTAATGACAATTTCATAGCATAATGATGTCTGTTGTTAGCAGAAAGTTATGTTGATATCGGATCGGTTATCAGTATCAGCCAATGTTAGAAAATCAATATCGGTTAATCGGAACATCGGCAAAATCTCATATCGGTGCATCACTAATAGCCAGGTTATTTGTTTAGCATATAGCTAGCTAGCTAGATAACTGACTGTTCTCCTGTATTGTATATTATCAAAGGAAATGTTAATATACCAAATATTGTTAAGTGAAAGAAAGAAGTGATACAAAGAGGCCCTTTTAATTGTACATAGCTATATGGGCCCATTCTTCATTCCCAAGCCAGGGTCCCTGGCAATGTGTATTTTTGCCACCACAGGTAACTAATTTCCTTTGTAGCTTAAACTTTACAAGATTATTTATAAGGTATTTATGAAGTCTCAATTACTGATATCAAGACAATATTGCAAAATTTATGATATAGGTGAGTTTTGTGTGCACACACATACATGTAGCTAGTCAACACACACGCACGCACGCACGCACGCACGCACGCACGCACACACACACACACATTCGGGCACGCACACATCCTGGCCTATTGGGTTGGCGGAGTAATTAGAACAGATTTGGTCTTCTGTGAGGTCCCACATCCCTGATAATAACATTCAGACACTCATAGACACACACACACACACACACACACACACACACACACACACACACACACACACACACACACACACACACACACACACACACACACACACACACACACACACACACACACACACACACACACACACACACACACACACACTAGCTAAAAGCTCCTTAACCAAATGACTATGACAATCAAAATTTTCCTGGAAGCATTGTACACATACAAAAGAGTTTACACATTTATATTGGACCTGGCCTCCTCGTTCTTCTGATCGACAAGCGATGATCGTGTGAGCTCCCATTATGGCTAGTGCCTTAGCAGTCTCAAAGCCTATCCCAGTGTTAGCACCAGTGACTATAGCCACTTTATCCTTCAATTCCACCTCTGGGTACGACAACTTTGCCCCCATTGCAAAAATAAAATCATAGGGCGCTCCTCTAGGGCGCTATTAAATATAATTGTATCTGACCACGTGATACGTACTAAATGGCTATATACGGTCAATGTTAAATTACGTAACATAATAGGATTGCTCGACTGCGGAGGCTGTTTTGTTGCAATCGTTCTCGCAATCGTTGGAAAAGTCACATACATGATTCAAGGCTAGGTGTGAAGCAGCAGTTTAATAATCCCGGTTTCAGTGGATACGCCGAAGTGAGAGTTTCAATGGTTACAGTACCATCGAGTACCATGTATTTTTTTTAAAACAGCCTTTTGCTTTTTGTATATATGTAGCTACATGTGCGTGGGCTCCGAGGTGGGCTCCCTGTTAAAACTGAGAGTTAAAACTGTTAAAACTGAGACTGATTAGTTACTAAACTATTAGCTACCATGGCATATCACCCCACATACAATGGGATATATTAGCTGTCCACAATTATGCTATTGCTCACATGCATATATGGATTACAGGAAAGATATACCAAGTTTGGTTCAAGTGCCGGCTGTTGTTTGTTTGGTTATGGTTATGTTTGATGAACCACGCTCCACTATTAGCAAGCAGGTACATAGCTACTTAAGGATTTAATCTGTATAGGGATTTATGGTTAGTAGTAATTTGGCATGATATTATAAGGCTCAAATGAAAGGTGATTTTGGTATGCGCCGGGCTGTAATGACAACATGCCAAATATTCTTACAACGGCGAAAACTTTGATGAAGGGAAACTTGGGTGAACATGACAAATCAGAGTGAATTTGCCAAACTTTAACTATACCCCAAATAAGCTGGATGTGCTTAGCGATGTCAAGCAATTTGTCAAAGTTTATTTCGTCGAAGTGAGGATTCATCACGTTCATCAAAATTTCCTGCTGTATGGTAGCATTAAAAGCATATTTACTTGTGTCTAATCAAGAGCCATTTCTTACATGTTGGTGAGACAATGGTGTCATTTTATTTAAATAAATATTTGAATACAGCCTAAAATTGTGTTTGAATATTCCCAAATATGAATATTTGCCGAATAGTCGAATATTCATTTGAGCCCTACATTATTATCATTGCATTTATAGAACGAAGCCATAAATGTTGGCAGTGAAATTATGATATTTTAGCTAGTATTAGTTTTGCCAATAGTTCAGTGGAACCGGCCCCTCTTAGATAACACTTCATACTGTACAATGGGAAACTTTGACGAATTTGACGAATCAGTGGTGAATTCGCCAAACTTTATATCCCAAATAATTGCCTTTATAATGTCAAGTAGCTAAGAGAGTGATGTCAAGCAATTCGTCAAAGTTTATTTTGTCAAAGCTGTTGAAGTGAGGATTTGTCAAAGTTTCACCTTGTACGGCGATAGTCACCATATGCATTTTGCAATTGGAAATAAATTAATTTAATTTTTGAGCACAAGGCTTAAATTAACCTTAGCAAAGTTTCCCTATATACACAAAGATAATATTAACCATAGCTATATTGTTACAGTGTTCTTGCTATCTGAACTACATAGATGTTTGATATTGTGATTTTTGTTGTTTAGTGCTTGTGGTCATTTTATATTCGACAATTCATCTATAAGCTGTTCAGCATACTATAACACTTCACTTTTATACTCTAATCAAACCACTCAAAATGATTCTATCAAGTTATTAGATACTCTTAGTAGAGTAACCAATGGAAGTTACTGTACAGAAAGGTTAAATATGTTTTTGTGCTATCTTGTATTTCCACCTTGTGACCAGTCAAGTAACATTGAAGTGATCAATCCTGAAAGTTGTCAAAATTATGTGTTTGATGGAATATGTGCTGTTCATGTGGAGGCAATGATAGAAGTACTACAAAACAATAATATGATTGAAATAGCTGATAATCTACGTAATTGCAACTCACCATTATTAGAGCCTGATGATATGCTGTCTTCTTCATTTATTAGTTTACCAAGTAAGCTGAAGTAGCTAATGTTAGGTATGGTATAGTAGCTACTTAGCTAATAATAGAGGTCAACATGACAAAATAGCATTTGAATTTGAAACCCTACAAGAAACTCTATAGTTTGTATAAACAGTTATGATAAAGTGCATCCCATGACAACCAAACAAGCAAATGATGTAACTAGCTAGTGTGTACCACATAGTTATATATAGAGGTCATTATTGTAGGCCAAAATTTGTATGGTATGGGAATTAAGTAAGCTGATTAGAAATGTTTAAATTTCCCAGAAGTGACCATGCCTTGCATTAATAAAGTGCTCTTGACAATCTGTGATAGCAGCAAGATGCCTTGTAAGTGCAGGCAGCTATAGCCGGCTGTATCATGACCATCACCACGTTTTCTGTAGCATCAATGATCACAAGTTACCATATTTATTGTATTAGCTATACTTGTATTTGCTTAGTTTCAGCTTAATTGGCAAGCAAATTTTGACTGCAGCTTTCTACAGTCCTTGTTGGAGATAGCGACGATTCACTATCTTGTTTAAAGTATCTATGAAGTGCCATAAAATATCTTTATAGTATTTTGCGTGGGAGGATCAAAGGGCAAAAGTGTACTTTATTTTCCATAAAGCACTGTTAGGGTGTGAAGAGTGCTTTATTTAACCACCAACAGTGCTTTATGAAACTTCAAAGCTTATAAAGTACAGTTATGCATGGAACTCTTAACGCCTTAGTAAACAACTCATTGGAATGTGTTACATACCAGTAGGCTGTAAACAACGCGATGCGGCTACCTTTTTGCTACCTTTTTGTTTCCAATTCATTTCAAGGCGTCTTGTACAAACTAACTATCTTGTTAATACAACATAAATATAAACGAGAGAGAACACGATCTAGCTGTAAGATTCGTTAAAAACACCGACGCGTAAGTGATGTGATGATAGAGTAAACTTACTCGGGTTACCACCACTGACAGTTAAGCAAGCTTAAATCAACCAGCGAGCGCGTTTGTATAGAAGAATTAGTCTTGAAAATTCTATAAAACAGTTAAAGCATTGCCTTGCTCGTGCTATACGCGAAATAAAGCACTCGGCGTGCGGCCTCGTTGCTAATAAAGCACTCGGCTGCGCCTTGTGCTTTATTAGCACCTCGGCTGCACGCCTCGTGCTTTATTTCATGTATAGCATTCGCGGCAATGCTTTAACTAATACATAAAGTATTTTGCGTGGGCAGATCAAAGGGCAAAAGTGTACTTTATATTCCATAAAGTAGCAAGTGTGCTGTATGGAAAATAGAAGCAAATAATTGTTGTTGTTATAGGTGTGAAATTCCAGATGTTGATAGCAGTAACCAACTGGTTTCAATTGCTTATCTGTTAAAACGTGTAAAATCGAGTTCTTTTTGTTATCTACTACCTTATTCTTGAGATATAATCACCAGAACCGATTCATTCGAGTTACTGATGGTGTTGTTGATTTGCTTGTCGACACTATGCCATGTGCCTCTACAGCTAGCTATGTAAGCTACATTGATAATTCATGCCTAGTTCAGTTGGTTGGTTGTGTAAACAGAGGCTTGACCATCTCAAACTTGAACCATTGCACTCCACGATCTGCTGCCGGCTGTATGTGCCTTATAGACGACTGAATCCAGCAAGAAATATGTCATGTACAAAAAATACAGCACTCGGGGGGTGTCTCGAGGTAAATACAGCACTCGGCTATGCCTCGTGCTGTATTTACCTCTCGACACACCCCCTCGTGCTGTATTTCCCGTACATACTTGCAGCAGTGCTTTAACTATGCAATAAAGTGCCATAATTAAACTTAATGTCAGATCACCGATCAGTTTACAAGTCACATGAGCACCAACAAAAAAGTTTAAATTTGTCTTCTAGCGGTTGTATAAAGTATATGAAAAATAAAACCCATTTGAAAATTTCCCGCTATATGCGGTAGCTATAGCTATAGTGCTATTACATACTGGTAGCTAATTTTATTGAGAGTATCACTATCAGCTTGATGGTTGATACATCAACTAATCAATAACGTATGGTATTAGTTAGTCCCTCCTAGCTTGTTTATCTCCTAGCAACAATTATAGCTAAAATAACATTGATGAATGAGGAATATGAATACATCCTGCATGTTGCATAAAGAAAAGGGTGACATGACAATAATATAATCACCTCTGGAGGCCTAAGTTTGGAGAGGCCAGGTGTTTGGGTATAGCAATTAAGCTCATGCCTTTTTAGCAAGATATAATAACTAAGTAGAGAATCCTGTGAAAAACAACTTGGCTATAAAAATAGTGCGAGACCAATCAATTAAAAGCAACATTTTAAATGGTTATAAGCGACCAAAAACTTGGATATCAAGTAGCTATAAGGTGGCCAAGTGACAACTGAAGCCAATCATAGTCGTGAAGATGCCCTGTAAACTATTGTACGTTAGATTTCATATTATTTGGAATTTTGTAAATAACTGGTTAACTTTGTCTAACTGATTTTGGCTCATAGTAGCTACTACGAAGGAACAATATTCTGACATGAGATAGCTAATTTACAAAGTCTAATCCTATACTTTGCCTCATTTTTTCATTAGGTTATTTCATACGAGAATATTGTTCCTTACTTTTTGTAGCAGATATCAACCCCCTGTATGTAATTATATATAACTACTCAATTTATCAATATGATGATCATTTTATAGGTTTGAAAAACAAGACAGAGTATACTCAGTAAGTGGTGTAGTAATTTAAAGATGGAATAGGGATTGCAATAAAAAGTAAAGAAACAAGGAAACAAGTAGTTAGCTAACAAATATACATACCTATCACTCACCACCCAGAACTGTATGAGACTGCAGCTATACGTACATACATACATGCACAAATGAAACACATTCCTATATAGCTAGCTAGTAGCTATAGCTGCATCAACAAGATTTAATCCCTATTTTGGCTGCATGATGTTTTGAATGTTGGTTGCCAAAGTAGGGATAGACATGCTAGGAATTTATTTCATTTGTGCATTTATGTGCATGTAGGTGTAGCTACCCAGCAACACACACACAGCATTAAGCAATAATACCGGTTGGGTATAGTTATACTGCAATACTAATTTTTGGTACTGTCAAATTTTTTGTATACCGTAGTACTATGAAGTGAAATAATAATGTTATTTCAATCTGTTCTCTGAAGACTTGTGTACTTGAGTAAACACTTAAGCTAGGATTAATTTCTGTTGTAACCAAAGGCAAAAAGTGTACCAATGACTTACTACATATCTAGGAAAGTTAAAATGTTGTATAAATAATCTTTTAGGACTATTTTACCGATGATTTAGTTATATCGCAACATTGACCGTACCGTATATGAAATATCAATACTGCTCAACACTATATATATAATTCTGGGTGGTGAGTGAGAGCTATATTTGCTAGCTACTTGTTTCCTTACTTTTTATTGTGATCCCTACTCTCCTTTTAATATGTAGCTATATAGGTATATAGCATATATAATTGGCTGTGTCTATAGCCACCAGCCAACTGGTGGCAATATACCGTATAGCTCTAAATTTTTGTGGTTGAAAATTTTCGTGATCTTGGCTGATTTTCGTGATTCATCATTATTGAAGTGTGAAGCCCTGTACTTAAGGGTGGTGTAAGGAAATTTTCATGACAAAATTTTTCATGATTTCTGTGTAATTCACGAAAATCACGAAAATATTCGACCACGAAAATTTGGAGCTATACGGTAAGTCATGGAATGGCTATTGCCACTGGTGTGGTGGCACTGTCGGGTACCAGCCACCGGTGGTACAGGCATTGTCCAAGTTATTGCATGGACACTGGCGCGTAAAGTAAAAAATTGTGACGCCTGATAATGTGATAACAGAGTGCTCCTGCTATTTATAGTAGGAGTAAATGATTTCTATTGTGGCATTAAGATACATGCGTTTTGGTCATGTTTCCCGTAACCATGAAATAACGATACAGTTATTTGGATTGCTTGTAGGATTGGGTTTTAAAACGTTATGATTATTATTGTTGACAGATGTGACTAGACCAAAATTTAACCCTAACCCTAACGACCGGCCTGGGCGCCGACCCTGACAATCCTTCCCCTAACGACTGGCCTGGGCACCGACCCTGGCAATCCTTCCCCTAATGACCGGCCTGGGTGCCGACCCTGGCAATCCTTTCCTAACGACCAGCCTGGGCGCCGACCCTGGCAATCCTTCCCGGCCTGGTTACGAATTAAAAGTACTCACGTGTCTAATAAACATATGCGATAATTTACGGTATATTAGATCACGAGACATTATCGGTGGATATAGTCTAACAGTGGCTCAAATAGTAACCATGTTACTGGTGGATATAGACACTCCGTATATAATAATTGTAGCTTATTATTTTGATATTTAGATGTGTAAAGCTACCAGAGGATAATCAACAGGATGACTATGACTATTATGCTATTGATATTGCTAACAAGCCAGAAATAATCAACCATGTCAATCGTTTAAGTACTTTGCCAGATGTTTTCAGTCAATCAGTTTGCAAAGAATTTATGTATTTTCTTATAACCTTTACTGAATTTCCACCTTGTGATCCAATGACTTGTAAATTGCGACAATTATGTATAAGTGAATGTCCAAATTTTATAGCTATCTCACAACATTGTATCATCCAAGCTTTACAAGACAATAGTATGATTGGAGAGGCTGTTGCTTTGTATGAAGCAATTAATTGCAGTGATCCAGCTACTCACAGTCCTATTAATTTATCAAAATTTTTTGATTCACAAAATTGTTATACATTTTCATTTCTTAACAGAGGTAAGTGTATATCCACTATTGCATTTTATAAGAGACCTGAAATCCACCAGGACACATCAGCTTATATAGCTACCCGTAGTTTGCATACTAGCTATTTACCAGTGATAGCTAAATCTTGATGTGCACCAATATGTATGCATATGCATCTGATAACTAGGCAACTATGAAGTAAATGTTACATATAATTTTGAATTTTATTATGACTTTGTTGTTTAGCCATTCTAGATATTTCTAGTAACAACAGTAGCAGCAGCAGCAGCAGCAGGTTGATTGGAGCAATTATTGGACTAGTAGTTGTAGCAGTTGTTATTGTCATTATTGCGATTTCTGTTGTTCTTGGCATCAAATATTGGAGGCATAGAGATAAGTAGGCTACTATTAGTAACTATATATGTAGCTATATCCACCTTATTACTCATTGACCCGTGTGTGTGTGTGTGTGTGTGTGTGTGTGTGTGTGTGTGTGTGTGTGTGTGTGTGTGTGTGTGTGTGTGTGTGTGTGTGTGTGTGTGTGTGTGTGTGTGTGTGTGTGTGTGTGTGTGTGTGTAGTGACCGTTCTATTAGGGAGTATCGTATTTTATGAGTTAATTTCTTGTAAATTCAATAGTAGCTATGTTGTTTTATAAGTTACATAAAAGATTTAATCCTAATCACATTGGGGTGATCATATGAGTCACCCAAATTACTAATGGGTCTGCAGGTCATCTGGGTCCAACGTCTTTGACCCGATTTCAACCATGCTATATATAATATTATATACAGTATTATGTTATTGAAGTAGTTCATATATGAATAAAATTATTCTATAGTGTAATGATAATGTGTAGTGTGTGATTGTTGTGTAATGGATATTATTAGGAAAGTGATTTTTCTCAATCGTCCTCTGTCAATAAACGCTTCATATGATAAAACGCTTGGACGTGCACCAAATGGACTATCTACTGAAGGTTTTAATAAATAATTAGTAGTTTCAAATTGTACATAGCATTATAATTTATGTATGCCTAATATGTGAATATGTGTGTATATGTATGTGACCCGGTCTGACAAAACCAGTCTTATCACCGCAAAATACACCCATTCATATTATGGTATCTATCTCTTGTTCTGTGTGTGCTATTTGAATTCTGTAAGTTTTATTGAATTTCATAGGATTTTCTGCATATATGGTAAAATATTGTGTTCAGGTTAAATTTGAAAGACTGAATATTAGCTAAAAATTTTTTTGCGGCAATAAGACTGGTTTTGTCAGACCCGGTCACATATGTTAATGAGATGTATTGTTATGCTTAACTCCTAAGGAATAGAACATAGCTATATTAAATCTGACATTGTGTGAAACATTAAAGGTATTAAGTATTGTTGATACTTCATCTTGAGTGTTTTGACCTAAAACAAGGATTAACATATGAATAAAACATGTGACATGTGTTGGGTACGTATTATAATCCCTTAAGAGTAGACAAACTATACCACTATTATAATTTACTACAGTTTGAACACAAACCATAATGGATAAAATATTGATATCATTTTTGCTGCTTTTATTGCACTATTATAGCAGTACAGTATATGTTTTGGTGAACTTTTGGACATGATAAACCCTATTTAAGTTGCATCTTATACTTTAATAATTATTGTAGATTTTGATCCTTACTATTACCATATACGTATATGTGAATGAAACACATATGCATACATGTACATTCATGACATGTATATGAATTTTAACCATATGTATTAGCTGTATAGCTGTTATCTCACTATATGTAGTATGTGTGAGTATTTTTGTGATCATTCGTGCATAATTTAATATAATACAGCAATAGAAAGAAGACAACTTGTTGATCAATACAAGGCTGAACTTGATTCTATCTGTATTCCCCCAGAAGCTCTTCATCTGGTTAAAGTAATTGGTGAAGGTACGTATGTATAAGGATTATATCTAATGCATGCATTACCAATAGCTACATAATTACATATGTTTTCCACTAATGTATATATATTTTAGCATTTAACTACTATATAATTATGTGACTGGATTTCATAACAGTATTCATGAATTCACTGCTGATGAGTATATTAATAATAACTACACCTGGCTATTGTGTCCAAGCTGCTATTTCCAAAACTTCTTTCCCACTGAAGCCATACATCAAAGGATTTTACTGGACAATAACTTAGTTATTTCCGGACAGTAAGGTGCGAGGTGTTTAACACCATACGTAACACATCAGTAATTTCTTTTATAAGTCAAAGCTTTCTTGAAGTCTTTGGTGGGAAAGAAGCCAGTTATATCACAGCAGTCGTAGGATATCTTTGTTATTAACACTCGTCCTTGGCTTCGCCTCGGACTTGTGTAATAACAAAGATATCCTACTCCTACTGTGATATAACTATAACTTCTTCCATTAATGGGCCTGTCAGACATCCACAGTAGGGTGGTCATGAATAAGCAATCGACTAGCCACACAACTTGCTAGTGATATTAACCATTGTTTATAGTTTTATGGCAAAATTTAACATCTATACATAATTGTATATATACATAGCTATAGCTACCACCACTCCTAAATCACAACCTAATCATCAGCACTTGTGATATTAGCTATATAGGCCAGCAGGAAAGCCGATTAAAATGGAAGACAATTCAGGTAGATGTCCATGCAGTGAAAAGTTATATATAGATTTGTGGAGAATTAGCTATGTACATGCAAGCAGCTTCAAGCCTCCTTAAGATACAATGTAATGTATAGCTATAAACTAATGTGTGCAGGCTTTGTCAAATCCAGTCATGTATTGCTAATGACTATTATTAGTTTATATCAATCCATTAGGTGCTTTTGGAGTGGTACTGCAGAGCACTTACTGTGATCCTCAAACTGGAGATGAAATAAATGTAGCTGTCAAGGGCATAAAAGGTAATAATATTTATTCACCTTTTTATGTATATTAATGTTGCTTGGCTTTGTAAAACAATTTTACTTGCTAAATACTTTTATTTCAGCATCAACTTCTACTCTTAAAGATGTGGAAAGTTTCCTAGAAGAATGTCGTAAAATGAAACATCTTGATCATCCTAATGTGCTATCTTTGATTGGAGTGAGCTTTGATGAAGAAAACAATCCAGCAATGATTTTACCTTTTATGGGAAATGGTGATGTAAAGAGCTACCTGATATCACAGCGAGTTTCAGAAAATGATGTGGATACTTTTCCCCTGGTAATGTATAATCAATGTAGTATGCATTATATGTGGGTGGTATTAAATACTAAGCACAACACAAGCACAAATTTGTACTATTTTACCCTCCAAATAGGGTGTCTGTATTTGGTGGCACAGATCAATGGATCATGAAGATTTTTATTCTGAACTTTAAGGACACATTTTCATTAAAATACCAGGCAATTCAATTTTTGCATCCTAGTTTTCAATGCCTACGTACGTAGCTAAATGCTCACTATCAGCTGCATACAGGAACATGTTACGTGGAGCGATGCCGATGCTGATCAATATGATGCACAAAAGAATTATTCTCAGCTAACTCATTATGACAAGAAGAATGCTTACCATGTACACATTGTTTTCTCATTTCTTCAATAAGTAACTTATCGTCAAACATAATCATGACACGTGTTCAGTGAGATTCTTATACATTCATGCAAATATTTCAAAGAGCATCAATCAGTAGCAGTGCATGGTTGGTGGTGAGCAAAATTGTATTAAGTGCTGGACATAATGGAGAATATAAAGTAGCTGTATAATTCCCAGCTGTTAGTATAGCTGCCAAAATACCACCGTCGAATTCCTTCATGGTGTCAGCATCATCGCTCTCGTTATGCACCTCCTATACATGACTGAGGTCACCCAGTAAGTAAGCATTTAGCTATGCATTGAGATAGTTGAACCATGTCACTGGAAAAGTGTCCTTGAAGCCCAGAATCAAAAATCTTCTTGACCCATTGATCTGTGATCCACCAAATATAGATGCCCCTCCAAATTGAATGTGTACTAATTATTTTTAGGACATTACATATTCAGTACTACACAAAATGTGCTCTGATATTGCTAAAGGAATGGAATATTTATATCAACTACATTTTGTACACCGTGACCTTGCAGCAAGAAACTGCATGTAAGTTAAACCAGCATATATACGTATGTAGCTATAATCACACTGCTGCAAATATTAAAATACAACGATTATGTTTAAATGAGATATTTTTACAAGGTGTAGCTAAATGTTTAATAATTTTGTAAGTGATGTAGCTATTGAATCATGAATGTTTTAATCTTGTACACTGTAGCTACGTATTCTTGAATAGACTAATTGGGGCGAGCCTCACACTAGCAAGATGAGTGGTGTCATCGACCATGCACAAAAAATTATGACAAAAATCAGGTAACTTACGCGTGCTACGAGAACTCAACGGCGTAGATTACAACACGTCCTTATATGGCTGGTGTTATCATTCATGCCACGATAGGTGAACGGCGTAGATTACAGTGCTTCCATATATGGGTTGGTGTTATCGTTCATGCCACGATAGTAAACAGCATAGATTACAGTGCTTCCATATATGGGTTGGTGTTATCGTTCATGCCACGATAAGTAAACGGCATAGATTACAATACTTCCATATATGGGTTGGTGTTATCATTCATGCCATGATAAGTGAACGGCGTAGATTACAGTCCATCCATATATGGTTCGTATTGTCCGTTCCACGTGCTTTAGCAGTTAAGCGATAGGAAAGGTAGGTATCTACTATTCAACAGTTGCATGACTGCATACATGTGCATCATGTGTTGATTAGAAATGAACCATGAAGAGAGGTTGCAGCGAAGAAGGGATCTTTACAGGCAACGAAGGGACAGGGAAACGAAGGAAGAAAGACAAGAGAGGCTGAGAAGGCAGCGTGAACTTCCAGTTTAAGCGCTCCATTACACTAGCTTTGTGCTCATATAGTCTTTCTCACCACTTATCGACGACATCTCCACAAACTGTGCGGCTTTTTTACATAGAAAGGGTATAGCTACCTAGCTATAACCTTGCAGGTTCTGTGCTACGTCAGGCTCGCCCCACGATGCTGCTAGCATCTGTCTAGTTATTAGTGTTTACAATGGGGAGCATAGCTACGTAATTAGTTAGGATAGCATATAGCTAGTTTGCTTAAAACAAACAATTATGCCTATAAATGATCTAGTAATTTGTTTAATGTTTGCTGTGTGAGCTTATTAGTAACCTGATCATTGCATTCTAAAGGACATTTCAATCTTTTATTGCTTCTCGCAAATTTTTGATGCTTACCTTTCTAAAATAACTGTGCATATAGGTTTAAAACAGTGTGCATGTGTTTCCACTGCAAATTTAACTTCTAAACATGTTGAACAGATGGACATGTACTTTAACTTATATTATAGCTAGTATTTTGCGTGGGAGGATCAAAGGGCAAAAAGTACTTTATTTGTCATAAAGTACAATTAAGGTGTGAAGAGACAGACAGAACTTTATGAAACAGTCTTTATTATTGCCAGACAGTACTTTATGAAACTTCAAAGCTTAGAGATCCGGCAATGGAGGCTCAGTGTAAACAACGTGCACGTGATGCGGCTAGTTTTCCATTTCATTTCGAGGTGTCTTGCAGAAACCAATAACGTATAGCTATCTTGTTAATACAATTACATGTACAAATATAAACACGATGTGGCTGCAAGCCTCGCTATTAAAAAGTATCATCGATATGTATTAAAGTGACGTGATATAGTTGTACGAATTAAACTTACTCGAGCTAGCTACCACCATTTAAGTTACAGTGAGCCAGCGAGCACATTTATATCGGAGTGTTTCTCTTGAAAATTCTATAAAACAGTTAAAGCATTGCCTTGCTCGTGCTATATGCAAAATAAAGCACTCGGCATGCGGCCTCGATGCTAATAAAGCACTCAGCTTTGCCTCGACTTTATTAGCATCTTGACCATGTGTCTCATACTTTATTTCAAGTATAACACTCGCAGTAATGCTTTAACTAATATGTAATAAGCAGCATAGCTAGCCACATGTATCAATTTGTGACTTCTTGATGATGTTGTAATAATAGTAAATATGCAGGTATGTTGTCTGGTTTTTAGCATTAACATATGTACGTATTTGGATTTAAAATATATTTTTATACTGTAGGGTTGGCAGTGACATGACCATCAAGATTTCAGATTTTGGACTTTGCAGAGACATTTATTCAGATGACTATTACAGGCTAACATATAAAAGTAGAGTACCAGTAAAATGGATGGCACCAGAATCACTGCATGATGGCATGTATACTCATCAAAGTGATGTGGTATGATTGCATGGATGCATGCATGGCAAAAAGCTATTTTATAATACATATCATTTTTACTTTAGCTAAATTCTTGCAGCAATTAATTTATAAGAGTAGTTAACTAAGTAGCTGGGTAACTTGCTTTGTCTAGCTCTAACAACTGCTTGCATATAGATATGTAATTATACTGATATTGATAGCTACAGGTAGTTACATAAACTTATTTGCCGAATATTTTTAGTGGTCATTTGGTGTAACATGTTGGGAGATATTCAGCCTTGGTCGACAACCTTATGCTGGTATTGAAAACTTTGAGATGACGAAGCACCTGAGAGAAGGACATAGATTGGAGCGGCCTACACTTTGCTCTGATGAAATGTTAGTCATTTCTGCATAGTTTTATCCTAATCACTCACATTTGTGCATCTAACTTTGGCATATTTTAGACCTCAACAAAATAGAACTCTGCTATGTATACAATGTAGCTATAGCTATATAGCTGGGAGTGGCTACACTGACCATAGCTAGCTACATACATCGTATTAATGTTACTAATGTGTATATATACATAGGTATCAAATCATGCTGTCTTGTTGGAGTGTTTCACCTGATCAACGACCCTCATTTTCTATTATTTTGTCAACATTATAGAAAATTAATTATCTTATTATCTTTTCTGTACAATAAATTTTGTGTTATAATTGTGCTAGCTATGATTGTAGTAGCTATATATATATTTATAGCTATTAAGTCCTATATAGCTATTATAGTGACTGGGTCACACACACACATGCACACACACGCACATGCATGCACACTACACAAACACACACACATGCACACTGCACATACACACACACACTACACACATACACACACACATGCACACACACACACACGCACACTACACAAACACACACACATGCATGCACACTGCACATACACACACACACACACTGACATTTTTATCAAACTATAGACGTTCCTCATGGTTTGCAAACATTTTTCATTATAAGAAGAATTTCAGTCAGCATTTCTTTAGATACCGAGTCACTACATGGTGGAATTCTTTGCCGTCTAGTTCATTTGATGATATATATGTAGCTATATCACTGCATGCTTTTTGCAATAGTCTAGCTACTTCTAATAGGAACCTACTGCATGGACTTTACTTGGTTTGATTAGTTTTTGATTTAGCAATTTGTAGTTAGTACAGTTGTAACTTTTATGTATGTTGTATTTGTAGTCTAGTATGGTTGTAGCTAACTGTATATTGTATATATATATGTGTGTATATGTATAGCTAGTTGTATAGTACTTCATGCAGTATGGAAGAACGGCTTTAGCCGAGTACTGTGAGTTTAAATTACCAATCAATCAATTGGCTGGAACCACATGCATATTGCATAACATATCAGTTCCAGGGTATAGCTAGTTATAGTTATTCCAGCTAGCTAGCTAGCTATCCAGTTTAATACGTAGTTATACAGTTTAATACGATATAGCTACGTATAGCTATAGTATTGCTGCATATAGTAAGGTAATGTTTAGTGAACCGACAGTCGGTTCACATATTATATGTGACTGCATGGCTCTGCGAAAACCCTCCATGTTAGCATATTTTACATAGCTTCATAAAAATGGCCATAAAATCTTGATGGTTATATGATGTTTTAATTGCTTTGTATTGAAATGTAGTTGAATTATTTGTCAACAAGTATGCCAAATTTTCCAACATTACAAGGAACAGTTAAAAAGTTATGCAATTATACAGTTCTAAAAATGGGTCAAAATTTGCACGCTAACATGGAGGGTTTTTGCAGAGTCAGTCACATATAATTATTGAACCGACAGTCACCTGTTTGCCATTTTAATCACGTGTGGCTTTCGTTCCAGTGTAAATCTATGGTTTGATGGATTATACCGAGAATAAAACTGGAGAATATCCTCGTAGCGATGCATTAACAGCAAGCAAAAAGTGATGTCCAACATTAGTGGAAACTGTTAAACATGTTTTTGAATTATAGGGAGGAAGACATTTTAAAACTGGGACCAGGCCACACCAAATGTAAGTATTTCACTGTTTAGGAGGGCTATCTCTATTCACTGGACTCCTGTTTATGAACACACTAGCAAATGTACCTGCCCTATCGTGCAGGAGTCAGCAAGGTGTAAGTAACTAAATGCATGAACTACGTACAAAGTCTCATAGCTATATATATGCCTATATACACCGTCTCACTCATATAGACATATATAGCTAGCTATAGTCTCCTAAGGCCTATACCTAGTCTCCTATGCCTACCTAGTCTTCTATGCCTACCTATAGTCTTCTATGCCTACCTAGTCTGCTATGCCTACGTACATATGTCTACACCTAGTCTCATATGCCTATACCTATAGTCTCATATATGCCTATATGCTGCCTATAGTCTAGCTATAGATATGCCTACCTAATCTTCTATGCCTACGTACCTAGTCTTCTATGCCTAATCTCCTATGCCTACCTCAGTAGTCTCCTAGTCTTAATGTGTCTGTCTAGTTACCACACAGTAAAAAATGGTGTGCTATTTTAGCACAGCACAGTGTGCTATAGTGTATAAGTATGCTAATTTAGCACACTAATGTGCTAAATGGTTGGCTAGCTGATTGCACACTAAAAATAGCACATTTAATGTGCTATATTAGCACGCTATAGGTGTGCTAGTCATAAAATTATATTGATACATATGCATCACTAAATAATTGCATTTTGATTTGTAGTATATTACATGGCTATGCACATCACAAATTATAGAAGGGCACATCCATGTGTATATAATATGTAATAAAAGACAATAGACACTACACTGCATAAGGAAAAAAAAGAGTAATGTACTTTTCATCATTGCCGAGTAGAGTGCAACTCCGTGTACACCTAATCTTCCTTCATCTTGAATTCCCAATAGTTGATGACATCATCAGATCAATGGACTGCCTCGCACTGCCTATGTCCATGCATCAAAATGTTCAAATTAAAATCTATCGTATGTGTAGTAGTTGCAGTATACAAGTGGAAAGACATTCATAATGATTTAGTTGTTTCCTCCATCGCTGACACAGTGTACACACTTTGGAGCATTGATATATCATGATGACAAACCCAGTCCAATTGTTCAGCTATAACAAACACTGAAATAATGTACACAACACTGACAATCATTAGAACAATACAGTACAGGTGTTCATGCATCACAGCTGTACCCACGATCACTATGCCACCACCATACATTATGATTTATGTGTTAATCCCATGCCTGACTATTGCCGGTGCCACCATAGATTGCGTATATCCTCCGGACATATACAATCTATGGTGCCACCACTGCCATGTGTTATCAATGATTCAAAAATAGTAGATTATTACAAACCATACTTACATTTAAAGTTGGTCAGGCTACAAACCCTACAGCTCCATCCTGAATCATCTTGTGCGCTAAAACGACTTCTTGGATCACGCGCTTAAACGCGAATTATGGGCATCACATGATATGAGCAAGTCTGTACATAACGAGACTCTTATAAAATACGCGAACCGACTGTCGGTTCACTAACCATTACCTTAATTAAAAGATTACGAATTGGCTAGTGCTAAAATAGTTTCTGTTGTGGGAGTAGCTGTAGCTATACAAGCAGTGTGCACGCACGTGCGCGCCTCCCGGCCTTAACACCCCAGTTTATAGTGTTGTGGTCACTATGGTATACATAGCTACGTTTCATCAGTGGCGTGATCATCCTTCGCCTGATACTCTGGCAAACAAGTAAACTGAGGGGTTGCTAAATCGGGACTGATTCCAGGGGCTAGCTATAGCTACTTAAGTAGTGTTACGGAAGCTCGTTGAGAGTTAGCTGCAAGATTCACTGGTATCGAAGCTGGAGGAACTCAGTAGTAGCCAGAGGTAACCATTTAATACTGTGTATAACATCATATTATGCTATAGCGCCGGCTGTTCATTGTGTTACGTGCGTAACTTGCACTAGCCACTGAGTCATCAGTGCCAGATCAATTTGCATGTTTGTACGTGAACAAATGTTATTACCGGTTGGCATTTCAAGTGGCAGCCTATATAGCCTTAAAAAGTTCAAGACTAAAGTGGCGGAATAGTGTGTGGAGATTTAAATGGTAACACATCAGGCAAACCAGACTGACATAGCTACAGTGTGTGGAGATTTAAATAGTAACACATCAGGTGACTCGATAGCTAACAAATGTACATGCCTAATAATATAGTATATCCACATTGGCATGTGGGCCTCTAAAATACACTGATAGATCCTAGCATCTGTGAACAATCTGTTAATATTTGTGAATTGTTGCATCATTAACCCTCGGGGTGCTGAGGGTTATGGTAGTTGTCTTGTGCGGATCTGTCTGTTACCACTTTAACTGCTGCGTACCTTGTTTATAGGTTGAAAGCAAGGTGCCATTAGGCTTCTCTTGGCGAGTTTAACAAATGAAACGTGTGGATTTTGCCGCAAACGCTTTATTCAAAAGTTATGGCGACATTTGCTGTTTGTCCTGGCCGTGTTTACGCAACTGCACTGAGGGTTTTGCACAATAGTGCTTCATTATTTTAGTATCTGGTAGTGGTGGAATACCAAAATTTCAGCATGTTTTTAATGAAGTTTAATGATCAACATTAAACGGAGTTAATGGAGGGAGGCCTGCTGGCCCACCAAATATATTTAAGGTAGCCATGCACATGACTCAATTGGCATAGGCACAACCTGCTAGGGCGAGCGTGTGTAATTTCTCAACGATATCGCTGTGATGGATGGTGAAGAAATACCCCCTTCCTCGTCTGTGTCTGCACCTGAATTCTCTCCAACGCAGCAGCAGTGGATAGAACAACTAATATTGATGCGACTATTGGCAAATAACAACTCCCATGCAGATTTCCAGCTCAGAGGCAGTGCACCAGGCCTCCACACACAGAGTTTAATTTAACACGACAGCTGTAATGACGACACCAGGCAGCATTGGTGAGTCGTCCGTAGCTACTTAAGTAATGTGTACGAGGGGGCTGGCTCACGACCCACATCACAAAGGCAAAGCAAGGGTAATGCAGCAATTTACATGCATAATCGTATTTGTATTGCTAAGCAAGTAATAAAAGAGAAGGTGTATTTGTTACCGTTCCATAGCAGCACCCAGATTAAGGTCATAAGAGCTGTTACCTTAGGTAGCCACATCGGCCTGACCTAATACCCCAGAAATAGCAAGTAGCTAATTATTTAGTAATAAAAGGCATTGCTGCTTACAACCACAACATGTCAAGCACAAAAGCTAACAATACCCCTCCCCAGTATGCAATTATAAACATTCCCTGTAAATTCAAGCAATAGGGCAGCACTGAACAGCTGCAGCCAATTAGCATCAACTATAGGCCTTACCTGATGAGTCCACAAGCAAGAAGCCATTACAATGCAACAACAATTTATCCTGAGATGCAAAGCAATGATAGCAACAGCAAACGACCAAGTGAACTAAAAGTAATTGCAAACTAAAAGCAACCACATGCAATCGAGAAGCAATAGCAATTGATCATGAGCAGCAAAGCAAAAAGCAAATGACAAGTGAACTAAAAGTAATTGCAAACTAAAAGCAACCGCATGCAATCAAGAAGCAATAGCAATTGATCATGAGTAACAAAGCAATAGCAAATGACAAGTGAAATAAGAGCAATGAAGAGAAATGGCAAACTAAAAGCAACCGCATGCAATTGATATATATGCAACAGCAAATCAGAGCAATAGCAATTCATCATGAGAAGGAAAGCAACAGCAAACCATAAGTGAACTAAGAGCAGTGAAAGTAATAACAAGCTAAAAGTAACCATGCATATGCAATTGAGCAGCAGGAGAAGCAATAGCAAATGATAATGATAAGCAATAACAAATAATATAAAATGTGGCATGCTATATCAGGAATGCACTGGCAGTGAATAACAACCCTAGTGTACAATCATCTTTGTCCTACTTATGGCCCAATTATTGGTTACAAAGCAAGCCACACGCCAAGCACTACCAAAGGCAGTGGCAGCGGAAGCTACTATGAAGTGGGGGGCTGGCCCAAAAAATTTTAACCACTGTAAAACCTTAGTAACAGTAGCCACACATTATAAATAGGTGACCACCATTACTGATCATGCAGATCAGTTGTATATTCCGGTACATCATATGTACATAAAATATTGTTAAAAATTGCTATATTCATATTATAATAGCTCTGTGTGCAGTAGAACGGGACGCATGACAGGCTCCAACAACTGCAGACCGATATCAGAATCAACCTTGTTATTCTTTTTCCACCTTGCTTTGTGTTCTAACTAGCTACAACAATTAAACTAGTTATATATCTCTTACAACATGTGTGTAAGAGCTTATATCAACTATTTTTATAATGCTCACCATGGTTTCTGGCGCGCTTTGTCTAACCAGTCTAAAAGTATAGAAGTCCATATTCCAGAAAACGGATCCAACACTATTTCATAAATTTCTTGTCCATTCTCTTGTTGCTATTTTCTTCATCACGACTGACTGTAATTGTGTACAGTAATTAATTTTATGGCACTTCTATTTATTTAATTTTGGTAATTAGAATTATCATCAGAAAAAGAATTCCAATCCAGTTGAGCAGTATGGACAGGCTTAAACTGAGATTGTTATTGTTACATCAATTCTGGATTAGGCAAGCAGTTTATTGATGCCTGTTTATTTGAGCATTTCTAAGCTCACGTGATTTGTATTGTTATTTTGCTGTAGTTGTTCTGTGAGTTGCTGTAGATTCTATTAGCTGACTTATGCATAATTAAGACTTGCAGTATATCAAATTTATATCAACAGTGTCAGTACAATATTTTTTTAAAACCAGACAAAAAGTGGAGGGGCTATAGCCCCCCCCCAGCCCCCCTATTCCGCCGCCCTTGACCAAAGGTCCAGTCCTAACTCAAAGCACAGCTGCCCTTGACCCAGTACCCCCAATCGTAACTGCAGCAGTGAACGATGACACTGCCAACCTTGACACCAGAACTGAGCCTATCGTACTATATATTCAGCCATAATACAATGCATGCACCTGAGTAATGAACTGATCTAGCATGGTGAACAAGTTGCAACTCTCTGCACCAAAGGGACAACATATAGCTAATTGTTTTAGCTATGCAGCCTAATGTGCTCCAGTGCTTTTACCTGGGCTAATGTATTATGTAGGATTAGGGGAACTCCGTCATTACCAGCTTTCCAGCATTCTCAACACTTGGGATACCACATAATGGAGGGACGTCTGTGGCAATAACCTAAATGAGCTCATCATGTACAATCTCATCTGCCCCCAGACCTCACGTGGCTACATCACCCCCGGACAAGCAATCCCCTTACCCCCAAAATTGATAAAGAGAATACTAGAACTGGAATAGCAGAATTGAGTCCAAAAGCATGGTCGAATCAAGGGAAAAAGCAATGCTGCCACCAGTCCTAATGCAACCCCCACAAGGGTCCCATCATTGATATACAGCTCTGGCTAGAATGCTATTTCTACCTGGTGAGGGTCCTCTCAATGGAATATCCAGGAAAAGTGATGGACCTTATGGCTTACCAAAGGACAATAATTAAAGCCCACAGAACATTCCTAGGAGATGGATGGGTGACTTATGTACTATTCATTTTAAATATTTAATTTGTGCTACGTAATTCAACTTAGTAACCATTATTCTTAGTGTTTTATTATACTACTAAGCTATGATATTATACCCTTGTGGGTTTAAGATCACGCCCCTGAAGGCAGAGATATAGCATAGCTTAATGTACATGTGGCCTAAATCAAAAATAAGTTATATGTAACAGCGTAGCTACTTATTATTATTATTGTAGTGATTATTTGTAATAGTGTTCATTAATTAGAGTGCGCATGCGTATGATTGAGACTTTTAATAAGAATCTGGTGTTTAAACTGCTAACCGAATCTCTTCGCCTCGCGCCCATCTGACAGTGGAGGTCCCACCGAGATTTACGGATCGGTTTATCTGTTTATACTTTCCAGCGTGATGTTGGGACGAGACCAAATTTCAGTAGATCTTGAGGTGGCACAACAGACTGACCACGCACGTGACATGGAGCAACCGGTGGAAAGTGAGAACGATCGGCCAGAGGTCGATGAAATTGTAATTCCTGATGGAGACCAGTATAGTTTGATGTCTAAGAGACTGAAACCTGCGCGCATCCAGCAAATCGCAGAAGCACTGGGTCTACCCACAGTGAGCTCTACTGCGGAGGCAAGACGTGTGATAGAAGAGAAGCTAACGGAGATGGAATATGAACCAGAGAGTGTTCAAGTGATAATCCAAGGTAGAGGTGATGATGCCTCAATGTTTTTAGTTAATGATACTGGTATTATTAAAACAATTGAATGTGTCAAGGCGGTTTTTCGCGTGAACGATGAAACCAGTTTGGAGTCCGACTCGCGCAGTGGACTGCGGGACGCGTGACACGTTGAGCCTGTTGTAGAGGTTGAAAGCAGATCTGGTGAGATAGAGCAATTAAGGCAAGATCTGCAGTCGGCACTTGCAGAAGCCGACCAAGAGAGAGCGATAACTGCGCAGAAGGAGGGACAAATACGTGTGCTGCAAGGTGCACTAGAAAAACAAAAACAAAAGTCCAAGCGTTTCTGGTGCGAGAAGTGTGAGCAGTTGCTGAATTACGAAGAGGACCTAGAGGCAAAAGATACTGAAATAGCTCTTTTGAAAGCACAGTTGATAACAGCCAGTGGCAGGCGTGAGCATGTAGACAGAGAGATAGTGTCACCCCACAGAGTGCAAGATGACACAAGCAGGCCCAGATTAACTGCAACAAATATACACCATTCACTTAGCAGTTACAGTAGCAGGAGTGAACCGACAGTGCAGATTTCGACCACTAGAAGGGGAAAGGCTCCTCCGATAGAACCCTTTACAGGTGAAGGGGTAGATATGCTTTTTGAGGAATGGCTCCCTAGTTTTGAAAGAGCGGCCGCATGGAATGGCTGGGGTGAGACTGAGAAACTAATACAGCTGGCAGGACATCTGAGAGGCAAGGCTCTCCAAGAGTGGTCACTGTTAGGTGCGGCTGACAAAGCAGTATACAAAAATGCTACCACTATACTGAGGGATAGGCTAGATCCAAGTCGAAAAGCACTTGCTGTTCAGGATTTTAGACACCTTGCTCAGAAACAGAAGGAGTCTGTAGCCGATTTTATCTTGCGCTTAGAACAAACTTTTCAAAGGACATATGGCTATGACAAAGTAGGGGAGGAAATATGCCATGCATTACTATATGCTCAGCTTCAAGAAGGTCTGAAGTACAGCGTTATGGAAGCCCCAGCAGTATCTGGTTCTCAGACATATTCAGAATTATGTTTAGCAGCCAAAAATGAGGAACGCAGACAAAGTGAACTGGCAAAGAGACAGCAGTATGCAAGGACTGGCATACAGGCAGGAGGTAACAATAGCTCTGGAACACACACAAGAGGAATGCCAAGAGGTCAAGCCACCAGAACAAAGATATTGAGACCCCCCATGAGAGCTCCGCCACAGAGGAGATGTTTCAATTGCGGCAGCCCTGACCATTTGGCAAACAAATGTAATACCAAGAAGGAAGAAAGTCAAGGGAGGCAGTCTGCTGCAAGAAGAATAGTGGGGACCAGTGAAGAATCTTCCCCGTTGGAAAGTGCCCCTACCCAGAATGGGAATCAGGACCAGGATCCATTCAATTTTTTGTATTCGTCTGACTCTGATGGAGATGTATGCACAGTACGAGTATCAGATACTGGCAGCAAACCCCAGTGTGCTCGAGTGATGATATAAGGTGTTCCAGTCGTTGGAATCATTGATACAGCAGCAGATATAACCATAATGGGAGGATCTTTGTTTCAAAAAGTTGCAAGTGTGGCAAAATTGAAGAAAAAGAATTTTAAACCACCAGACATCACACCACATGGTTATGATCAACGACCTTTTAAGTTGGATGGTTGAATGGAACTGGAAGTTGAATTTGGTGATAAGACAATGAAGATAGTAGTATATATTAAAATGGATGCCCGGGAACAGTTACTACTCTCAGAAGGAGTATGTCGGCAACTTGGCCTAGTCATGTATCACCCAGATGTACAAGTGTGGCGTGGAGACAAAAACAAGGAACCAACGGATATTGCCGTTGTCCCATTGGTAAGGGCAAAGCTAGTAAACTCTGTTAGAATACTACCTCAGCAGTGTAGCCTGGTTTCAGTGGAACTAGAAGGAAACTTTGATGCGGCAAAGCAGTTACTACTTGAACCAGAAGACTTGGGATGTGACTTGCAAATGGAGCAGATGTTACTATGTCCACTTGGAAACAATACAGGTACGTATCAAGTAGTTATTGAGAATTGTACAGGGTTCACGCAGAACTTAGATGTGGGAGTGACCTTAGGGACTGCCACCGAGGTTGAGGAGGTAGTGCCAATTCCAATTACAGAACAGAAAGTGAAGGCACACATTAATCAACTAGTAGCCAATGAAAACATTCAGTGGAGAAAAGATAAGCTTTGTACCCTGCTGGACAAAGGAGAATCTGCACTAGTGCTCAATGAAAGAGAGAAACTTAAAGTAATGCTGATGGATTATCACAATGTCTTCAGCTTATGAACGAATGAGAGGGGAGAAACTGATTTAATTCAGTTTGAGATAAACACTGGAGACTCATCTCCTAAAAAACAGCCAACAAGATACATACCACATGCAGCTCGCCAAGAAGTTGCTCACTTGCTAAAGGAAATGCAAGAAGCTAATGTGATCAAACCTTCTAAGAGTCCCTGGGCCAGCTCAGTCGTCCTTGTAAAAAAGAAGAATGGAACACTGCGATTTTGCGTTGATTACCGCAAACTTAATGAACTGACCAAGGCAGACACATTTCCACTTCCAAGGATCGACGACCTGCTAGATCAATTGGGAAAATCGAAGTATTTCAGTATGCTGGACTTGAAATCCGGCTACTGGCAAATCAAGGTCCACCCATCCTCACAGGAAAAAACAGCGTTCACCACGCACCAAGGGCTTTTTGAATTTCAGGTAATGCCTTTTGGATTAATGAATGCACCAGCTGCATTCCAAAGATTGATGCAACAAGTTCTGATGGGATTAAATACAGAAAGTGCAACAGATTTTGTAGCAGTTTACTTAGATGACATACTGATTTTTTCAGAAACATTTCAGGATCACATGACACATTTGAGAACAGTTCTACAGAGATTGGAGCAAGTTAATATTAAGCTGAACCCTAAGAAATGTTGCTTTGGATGTCAAGTGGTGGAATACCTGGGACACATTCTGACACCAGATGGCCTAGAACCAAACCCAGAAAGGATCGCTGCAGTCAGACAGTTTGCCACTTCTCATGATGTTAAGGCGGTGAAACAATTTCTTGGGTTGGCATCGTTCTACCGGAAGTTTGTTCCAAACTTTGCCAGAATTGCAGAACCTTTACATAACCTTACTAGAAAGAATGTTCAGTTTGAGTGGACAGCTACATGTCAAAATTCCTTTAACTGCTTGAAGAAGAAACTAGTTGAAGGGCCTGTTTTGGTGTACCCTGATTTCACCAAGGATTTTGTGCTCGAGACAGATGCGAGTATACAAGGCTTGGGAGCAGTTCTTTCCCAGGTCCAAGAGGACAAAAAGTGTCACCCAGTCTCCTATGCAAGTCGAGCCCTGTCCCCCCAAGAGCGTAATTATGCAATTACAGAGCTTGAAACACTTGCAGTTGTATGGGCAATGGGACATTTTCACAAGTATCTGTATGGTCATAATGTCACAGTTTTCACTGACCACGCTGCAGTAAAGGCTGTACTTCAGAATCCTAACCCAAGCAGTAAGCATGCATGATGTGGACTAAGGTCCACGGGAGTGGGGTAAAGGACGTAAAAATCATCTATCGACCCGGCAAAGAGAATCTCAATGCCGATGCTTTGTCTCGTCAGCCATACTCGCCAGCACCCAGTGAAGGAGTTGCGGAAGGGGAAATACAAGTTTGTGCTGTGTCAAGTGAAACAGACATAGAATCATTCCTAAGGATGGACCCCGAGACTATCATACCAACTAACTTCAGTCAGGAGCAGAAGAAAGATCCTCGAGTGAGTGAGATCATTTGTTTCTTACAGAACGGACAGATACCAACCGAGGAGAAACGAGCCAAAAAGGTACTTATACAACAGGACTTGTTTGCTATTTTAGATAATATACTGTATTATGTGGACCCTAAGCAGAACCACCAGAAGAGGGTTGTTGTCCCACAGCACCTTAGAGAAAGGATCCTTAATGAGACACATTGTAATGTAACTGGTGGCCATTTTTCTGGAAAGAGAACGTATAATGCACTGACTCACAAATGGTGGTGGGAAGGGATGTATACAGATGCTATTAAATATGTTGAGAAGTGTCCAGAATGTACGATAGTATCAGGAACTGGAAGACACTACAACCCACCATTACATCCAATCCCTGTAAATCGCCCTTTTCAGATTATTGGAGTAGATTTAATGGAATTACCAAAAATTCGCAAGGGAAATAGGTATGTGATCGTTTTTCAAGACTACCTAACAAATGGCCACTAGTATATCCCCTAGCTGATCAAAAGGCAAAAACCATTGCCAAGATTCTGGTTGAAGAGGTCATTCCCTTCTTTGGGGTACCTGAGTCATTGTTGTCAGATAGGGGTACAAACCTACTCAGTCACTTGATGAAGGAGCTATGCTCGATGCTGGGTATTACAAAACTGAATACAACGGCGTACCACCCACAATGCGATGGGATGGTGGAGAGGTTTAACCAAACGTTGAAATCAATGCTGCGAAAACATGCCGTAAGATTTGGCAATCAGTGGGACACTTACCTTTCTAGCATCCTGTGGGCATACCGTAACACTCCTCATGATAGTACTGGTGAAAAACCTTCATTTCTGATGTTTGGATTAGATCTGAGGAGCCCAACAGAAGCAGCTTATTTGAACCCATCAATGGTAAAGCCAAGTACTGTGGAGGATTACAAGGAGAAAGTTATGCTGTCACTATCATCAGCCAGAGAACTAGCTGTGGAAGCCATAAAGAAGTCGCAGAACCGTTACAAACATCAGTACGACCGCAAAGCTGTACAGACAGATTATTGTGTTGGTGACTGGATATTCATTAGGTTCCCTGCAGTCGAGAGAGGAAAAAACCGCAAGTTATCGCAACCCTGGCAAGGACCATATCGTATCCTACAGAGAAAGGATCCAGATATCACAGCATCAAAGGTTTATTTTCCAGATGAGGGTCAGATTCAGGTGCACCAACAGAGAGTTACTAGGTGTCCACCTGAGTTAATTGCTGGGTACTACTGGTATGGCTCTGCAAAACACAGTTTTGGTAGGACTCCACAGTGGGTGCAGTCCCTCTGTGCACCTTCAGAACCAGATCAAAATATGAATGATGAAGATGAAATTGGTATAGATGATGCAGTAGATAATGTTTCAGAGTCTCATGGTTCAGCTACAACTGCATCCCAGACAACCGAACGGCGACCACCTGAAAACTGTCCTTATACACTGAGGAAGAAGATAAAGCCCCCTGCCAGGTACCAGTAAGCCGCGGCTTGGGGTCAAGCTTTATCAAGAGGACCGGGTGATGTAACAGCGTAGCTACTTATTATTATTATTGTAGTGATTATTTGTAATAGTGTTCATTAATTAGAGTGCGCATGCGTATGATTGAGATTTTTAATAAGAATCTGGTGTTTAAACTGCTAACCGAATCTCTTCGCCTCGCGCCCATCTGACATATGTAATCATCTATCAGTAAGTGGCACTCTTGGACCCTTGAACTTGGAGACCTGTCAGTAAGTTGAATTGCCTTCTCATGCTCCCTGGGATGGTACTACATAAGGGATTCTATGGCAGGTTGATGCGGGATGCTGGCCTGAGCAGCTCATGCAGACACAGAAATACTTGCATGGGATGTGGCAACACACATTTCCTGCTCCTGAATCAAATAATCTGCAAATCTCTGTGACTGGCCTTGGATATGATAGCTGCAGAGTTAATTTTTCTGTTGGTGCCTGAGTGCAGTGTGCATCTCACTTGTATAATGTTAACATCTCTGGACTGACTTTGCTCTCCCAGCAAAAATTTCTTCGTACAATGTAAAACAAGTTGTCCCCAGTCCAAGGACTTGTTATAGGCTGCCCTCCACCAGAAGCATGTATCATAAGTGTATAATCAATTGGTACAGGATCACCCCAAACTATCAAGATGTTTCTTGCAGCAATGAGACATATGCAGATTACACTAGGCTTACCAGAGTCGCATGAGTTCTCATCCCTACCATGCCTTAAACTGATACAATCAGGCATTAGAAGATCATACAATCAGGCAAGGCTTCCAAGATCAGGCTCCTGATCAGAGAACCAAGAAGCCAGATCATCAGACTAAGATATAGATATCATCATGTTATGGGCAGCAGCTACATATTGCTTTATGGCTTCCTTAGAGCAGGTGAAATCACAGTTCCTATATAGCCTTACAATTTTCAAGGAGTGAAGACACCTCAGCTGGGGTTGCCATTGATAATCCACAATCACCTCAAGTACTTTCCATCTTCTATCTAAAAGTGTCCAAGACAGACCAATTAGGTAAAGGAGTGAATGTATTTGTAAGCAGGACAAATACACCAGTCTGCCCAGTTGCCGCTGTCCTGGCATACAAAGCTGTTAGGGGAGTAGCAGCAGGCCCATTCTTCATTTAATACAGGAATGGCCATCCACTGACTAAGTTGAAATTTAATCAGGATATCAAGAAAGCCTTGCAAGAAATTGATTTACCGTATGAGATCTAGAGTTTCTCAGGCCACAAGTTTTAGAATTTGGGCAGACACAACTGCAGCAAAGGCAGGGGATTGAGGATTCTGTTATCCAGATGATGGGTCACTGGGGCAGTTTGGCATTCCTGCTGTATATCTGCACAGCGCAAGAACATTTAGCTCAATTCACACCAATCCTAGCAATAATAGGTGACAGTGTATAGCTCAACATGATATAACACAAAGGTACATAGTTAATCAAGATGTGATTATGGTATTAAGTGTTGCATGGGGGAAGGAACGAGTTCCTTCTGGACAGTTGGATCATGAAATGTGATCCTAATTGTCCCCCATGCAACATAATTAATGCTGAGATCCTGTATGTGAATCCCCGTAATTTTTAGTAAATCCTGCTGAATCTGGAATGAATCCCTGAATCTTGAGTGAATCCGTAAAGATTCCAAATCTCGTACACAATTTTGCCACGTTGCAGACCCTCGACTATATCTAATCTCAAGAGTATTGCATGTGCATTGGACTATGTGTTTGAGCACAGACATTAGAGCAAAACAGAGACAGACAATTAAAACATTTCAAGCTTGCTGACAAGGTACATCATTAATGACATGCAGACTCATAGCTACTGTAGTGTGTTGCACCGATAATCAGATCGGTTATCCGAAATACCCTATATCAGCAAGTTTTTTCATATCGGTTATTGGATCGGTAACTGTGTCAAATTACTAGCAGATCCGATAAATTGCTGGGCAGTACCAGTGTATTGTTAATTAAATTTTTGGGTGGTTTTAGTGGTGGCCAGGAAGCCATACCTTACACAAACACTGAGGTTAGTACTTAAAACTGTAGCAGCCTACTTTTATTGAAGTGTTAATATGTATATATAACCTATGTAACAGATAATGAAACCTTTAACTTGTGGGATACTTCCAACCTTATTTTGTGATTTTTATGGAGCAATAGTGACTTATTGATTATATCGGATCGGTTGTGTTTTATCAGTTTAACATTTTATTTATATCGGTTATCGGAATATCAGCTAAAATCCCATATCGGTGCAACACTAATAGCTAGTGGTGTAGCTATATGATGGCAAAGAAAGAAAGATGCAAGCTAATATCTATAGCAAAGATCAAATAGTCTGATACCGATAACATATTCACTAATAAGATATCAAAAAGCCCGACTAAAGTGAAATTTACCAACAACTAATTCAAACAGTTGAATACTAATTAATGTCAGTCGGCTAATAAAGCCACAAGTCTCTTTGTTTGGGTATGGTATGGAGGGAGGTCACTGCTTTGTTTCAGCAATGCTAAGTGACTGCTGTGGTATTGCTCCCATTGGCTACCCCATATTACACAGCCCCATGAGCCTGATGCATCTGATGTCACGTGTACAGTGGTCCCAGGGCTTTAGGGATGAATTATCAGAGCCCTCCCATTCAGGTGTGATGCAAAAGTATTCCACCAGTATATAGCTATCTGATCTAAACTTTTTGTTCAAGCTGATATCATGATGTGGTTGGTTGGCCACATTAATTAAGGGAATTGTGTTGCAAAGAAATATTCTCCCTGGTCTCACTGTGCATGCATGCTATAGCCAGTGGCATAGCCAGACTAAGTATGATGGTGGGGTCACATTATAATTGCAAGCTCACAGTTCCAGCCAGTTGTCAAAGATCTTGTGCATTCCGTCAGTATGGTTAAATATAATATTTAAACAAAAGATGCTACTGTACAATGTAGAAAAGCATAAAGCCAGCTAGCTACTAGCTGCTGTTCCTGCTGCTCAATGATCATATAGCTATACGCTAAGGATATTTACGTGTGCATGGTTAGTTATTTATATCCTGTGCATTAAAGATACTTTTGCCGACAAGATGCTGCTTCTTTCTTGTAATCATCAAACCTTTGAGTCTGCTGACGATTCATCATGTGCGCATCAGTTCAAATCACTGTGTGTGCTAAAGTATTTGAATCTATTTAAAAACTCGGTGATACTCACTTGGTATTAATTGTAGCAGCCTATTCTTTCATCCATCTAAGGCTTGAGCCTCATGCATCTGCACATGCATCTGAAGGCTTCCCCCATTCATCTACTGCGCCATGGTGTTTTTTTCATCCTTTGGTATCTTCCTTTTTCTTTCTCTGTTCCATCCATTTAATGGTTGCCGGTTACATAAAATATTCTCATGCTTATAGCTAGCTAGTGCAGTGCTTATAGTTATGCATGTAGTGCTACAAGTGGCATGAGTTGGCCAGCAGAAGTCTTATTTACGTATATATGTATAGCTATACAGTATCATAATTATGCTGTTTTTGGAGGAATTGTAATCTAATTTATTAATTATGCACATAAGTATGTAGCTGAATATAATGACAAAACTACAGTCTTAATAATGTTGAATATGTAACTACCTCTACCTAGGGCTGTGCGATAATGGAAAAAGTTATATCTCGATTTGTTGTGATAAAATTATCTCGATAATGTTGTCAACATGAAGTTTTATCATTTCCCTCAATGTATGAAACTGTTCAGCAAAAGTATCAAATAGCTACCAAAGTAACTGCTTTTTAATAAGTCTATAGAGGTAGGCTGGTTCTTGTTTAAGTGTTAAACCTCAGTGTTTGCATAAGGTATGGCTTCCTGGCCACCTCTAAGTGACAAAAAATTTAATTAAAGTATCTCAGTAAACACACTAATGTACATTGTGATAGTATTGATATGTTATCAGCCATTATCGTTATCACGATAATATTTCGATATCGATAATTATTGTTTTATCGTTATTATCGCACAGCCCTACCTCTACCTGTTATGTTTTAGTGACTGCATGTATATGTTATCTAAACTACTATAAAGAAGATACTACTGTATAGCCTAAAAATTCGAGGGTGAAAATTTTCGTGGATTTTGGAGTACCCACAAAAATTTTAGCCTTGAAAATTTTGTCCTACAGTATAATTCAATGCAATACTTCTGCAATCCACGAAAATTTTATCCATGAAATTGCTAAATTCGCCATTCCACGAAAATTTTAACCCTCGAAAATTTTAGGCTATATGGTATTATATTGTGTAATAATTCTTGTGTATGTGCAATTACGTATATATGTTATATGTATAGCTATGTGTATGTATTACAGATTAAAGATGCACCTAATACAATTCTGGTACTGGTTATTATTTTGGTTGTTGATATTTAATGCTCCATTAGCAAGCAGGTAACCAATATTATGTTATTGATTGTATGTGAGAAAAACATAATTTGTAACATTATAACTACGTAAATGAAAAATGTTGGTGAAAATGTTGAAAATCAGAATTTATTTAGTTACGTATGCCAATACTATGACTTAGTTCTAGTACTAGCAAAGCAAATTAATCATTACCATACGTATATTCCGAAATTTTTGTGGGATGAAATTTTCGTGAATTTTGCAAGTAAAATTACCTTCATGAAAATATAGTCGTGAATACTGTACTTACAATATGTAGCTAGCTTAGTTACCTGATTCGTGAATAAAATATACGAAAATCCTAATTTTAGGGCTATGCAGTAAGCAGACTGGCTAAATTATCAGTTATGGCTCAATAATGTGCACATCCCTAATCTGATCATTTTTACAAAATGTCGACAAATTCTGACATAGCTAGCTATATATCAGTCCATAGCTTGAACTACTGTTGAAATCTCATGTGTCCTTAGTCATGTACATAAGTAATTAATATTCTTGTCATTATAATAGCTATATGTGTTATATCCTTTCTTTGTTAGCACTTGTGGTCATTTTACATTTGATGATTCATCTATAAACTGTTCAGCATACTACAACACTTCATTTTTATATTCTAATCAAACTACTCAAAATGATTCTATTGAGTTATTAGATACTCTTAGTAAAGTAACCAATGGAAGTTACTGTATTGAAATGTTAAACAGGTTTTTGTGTTATCTTGTATTTCCACCTTGTGACCAGTCAAGTAACATTGAAGTGATCAATCCTGAAAGTTGTCAAAATTATGTGGTTGATGGAATATGTGCTGTTCATGTGGAGGCAATGATAGAAGTACTACAAAACAATAATATGATTGAAATAGTTGATAATCTACGTAACTGCAACTCACCATTATTGGAGCCTGATGATATGCTGTCTTCATCGTTTATTAATTTACCAAGTATGTTATATGTGGCTACGTATATAACTAGCTAATTTTGATTATGGGATTTTGGTAATAGTTTTCAGAGGCAATCTGGCAGTTAAGTTACAAAACGGGTAGCTATATTGTACATACGGTGCAGCTCAAAGGCAACTTGACACCCACACACATGTTGCCGGTTGAAAAAACTCAGGTAACACACAGAATTCATAATAAACGGGCGCGGGTGCCTGTAACGGGCACGGGTGCCTGTAACGGGCGTGGGTGCCTGTAAAGGTAACCTGAAACACCTGTCGGGTCACTGCAACCAAGAATCTATACTGTCTGTTTTTTCGATACAACTTAATAAAAAGAATTTGCTACTACTCACCATTATACAGCTTGGTATTTATGCCTCGATTTATCACACTAGCCGGCTACTATAGTGAATTCAACTCAATAACTGAAGGCTTTGACTATTATCATTGTGAGGAAAGCCTTTGGCTTATCCAATGCTCAGTCTTACGTTGGTGAGGTGCGTAATTGGCACTTGGCTAACATATAAAATGCTGCGGGCATTACCAAAAAATATAATTATCTCCCTTTGTCAGTTTGTAAAGTGGAGTGGCCTGTGAAGTTTATGTAAGAAAACCAGTTATCCCTCTTGTGTTGATTTTCAAGCAAGGCATGGCTATACAATTGACCTGTACAGGTATAAATTTGCCAATGTGCCGGTGTCAAGTGCAGCATTGAAGGTACGGCAGTCTATGATAATATATATATAAGTGAGTGGAGAGTAAATAAACTAACATGAAGAACTGAGGATGGTGAGAGGAAGCTGTGTGATTACCTGTCACAGTTATCCTTTGGCGTGCATGTATACTGTACCTGTACACGCACACGTGGTGGTAATTTTTTGCCGTGCGTGTAGGCAGTACACACACGCGCGTGTGCGGGCTACACGCATAAAAAACGCGTGTGAGTTACCGCGTGAGTCAGGTTGCCTTTGAGCTGTACTGTATATGTAACCACTTCTGTATTGTTAAAATTAGTTATCACAGGAGAACTTTTACAAAAATTCAGCATTATCGTATTTGATCAGTTTTATGTACGTAGATCATAAGTTTCATATACGTATGTAGCTATTATGCATGATTTTTGTTCTTTGATTACATCATTTTCATTCCATCCAATGGTTTCTAATCTACAAGTATAGTTTGCTTTTCCTTTCTCATGTACGTAATTTTAAAGGGGCAGCAGTAAGGAGCTAACATTCTAAGTTTGCTATCGTGATACCCAAAAGGAACACTGAACAAGGGGGTGTCACTCCAATACTCACTGTACTGCGATCTGCGACCACGGTCCAAGTTCAAGTCAAAAGTCAAACAAAAAATCCAGTCAAGTCAAATGTCAAGTAGTGTTGATAAAGATCCAGTCGGTCAACTTGAATTCAACACTGTTGTAGTATCCAAGGAGTTTTACAATTAATGTAGTATACAGATAAGTGATCACGTACAAGCTTTTGAGTTATATCGGCTGTGGGGACAAGTAAAAACAAAAGTGTTGGAGTCAAAGGTCAAGCATCATTTTAGTGGAGGTTGAGAGTCAAGGGTCGTTTTTTACTTTGATTGTAGTCGCAGATTGCAGTACTTAGTATTGGCATGTGTAACAATATACCGATACCTTCTTTCGTGAGTATCTCACCTTGTAGATTAGATGTAAATATGATTACCTTGTTGTATGAAAAATCTGGAGTCATACTCCTAGTGCTAGTGAGTCTTCATGGCAGGCTGCCGGGCAGGCAGATGAAATACTGGTACATTTGAAAATCCCTACAGATTGCATGGTTAGCATTTTCATTGTGTTTAATGAAGGTACAGTGCATGTGTTGTTATTATAGTATTACTGTGCATTTCAGTTGGTTTTCTCAGGTAAAAATTTATATTGTAAGGTAGCTACGTATGTTGTGGAGACATGTAAAATTTGGATGCCATGTTTTTCATTTCCATGTCTATGCTATTAAGTACTACTATTTTTATGATATACATTTTAAAGTGACTACATAGCAATTTTCCTTGTAATAATGATCTTCACATAGCTATGACATTTGATACTTTTGCTCTCACTGAAGTGAGAATCATTAAGGAGCCATTTAAGTTTAAGTTTTGCAGTACAGACTTTTGTGACTACACCTTAGGGTTGCACATGATCCATAGCTACATAGACAACATGCAGTACACATTGTATAAGTGTGTTGTGTACTTTTATATAGAAATCTGTTTCTTAGAGGCAAAAATTGATTTGATCGATTGCTATGTTCTGCCAGTTTTAACACCTTTCCCATATATTTGCACTACTTATTTCCATCCAAAAATGGCAACTTCTTATCGCATGTAAGTAAAGTATGACATAATAAAAGACCCACTGCATCACCTGACATATGTCATTGATATATTAAGCCACTGAGTGATAAAAAATGTCTTGGAGTCTTAGCACATCTTATTTATCTCTCATTCCTATCAACAACATGATTATGATGCTGTCCTTTAGCCCAATAACCTCAAACTGGCAACTAATTTAATATGTGTAGCTACATAGCTAGCTAGATAAATAATTATCTACTCATATGTGTAACAAAGTTTATTTTTACAGATTTGAAAAATAATACAGAATACACTCAGTAAGTGACACCCTGATACATGTATAACCATATAGCTTGCTACATTTTGTCTTGTTTAAAACATTTAGCTAATTACTTACATTATGGCTTCTAATTTCTGTTATGCTTAGTTAGCTGATTTTCTTATTGTTTAGATGTGTAAAGCTACCAGAGGATAATCAACTTGTTGATTATGACTATTATGCTATTGATATTAGTAACAGACCAGAAGTGATAAACTTAATTAACAGTATAACAAAATTAGCAAACAAGTATAATATTTACCGGATATCAAATTGTGAATTTATTAATGTAACCATATTGTTTGCTGAGTTTCCTCCTTGTAACCCAACAAATTGTAAATTACGATCAATATGTGATACTCTATGTTCAACGTTTTTTGATATCACATCAAGATGTTTTAGTGTTGCTATACAAATGGACATACCCATTGCTGAGTTTGCTGCACTGTATGATACATATAATTGCAGTAACCCAGACACTCACCTTCCTGGTGTTTCTGGAGATCTATTTGATTCACAACAAAGTTGTTATAATGTTTCAGTTTATTATCGCTTAGGTAAGTGGATATTTAGATATTGACAGTGGGGATTAGATACCTAATTACGTACGTACATATGTTAATATAAGAAAGCAAGACAAACAACAGTGAGTTACATACATGACTATGGAAAGTAGAATTACTGCACATGTATGTACTTTCATGAAACTAAAAAGTGAATAAGGATTGATATTTCAATGCTACAGAAGAATACAAAGAAAAAAGATAGCTAATGGCATGAGAGAACACTAAAGATTCTGGCATTAGATAATTTTAATCCCTACTTTTGGCTTGATCATAGCTGCTACATACGTAGCACAAGCCACCAATTAACCAGAAGAAAAAGCAACCCGATTTTTCGCCCGTTAAAATACCTTATAGAATACACAGTAGCCTTGATACGACAAGTAGAATAAATTATGTAGAATAATGCAATGACATAATTATAATTCCCACAAAACAAATCGATGATATAATAATTGCAACCTCAAATATTTTGCATGAAATCAATTATCAATTCTTGCATCAGTTATCGTTTCCGCATAGGCTATGATACATCGATTATCAGTCGACATATATCAATTATCGTTGTAAGAAAAACCAAACTTACTGTTATTCTTTGTATTTACATATTACTTACCTGCATAAAGCAACTGTTCACAGACCTGTTTTTGTTCCACTTTCGAACAAAGGATAGCGATGCACATGCGTAAGCGCACTCGTGGTTGTCACATGACAGTGACAGAAACCAGCCAAACAATCAACTTTCGAGCCCGTTTCTTTTATAACATTTTTATATTGGTTAGCAAACTTACTCATCAATATAACTTTTTTCTATTGGCAAGTTTTTTTCAGGCGGGTGAACGAAACCAACGAAACAACCAACCTTGAAGCCCATTTCTTTTATAACTTGTTTTTATATTGATTAACAAACTTATCTGTCGCTATAACTTTTCCCTATTGGCAAGTTTTTTCGTTTATGGAAGATTTCACGCAAAAAAATGTGTTTGCTTGAATATGCACCATTTTTGCTCCATCGATAATTGGTTGCACGTACTGATAAAGCTACCTACTGAAATCATCCAAAAGTAGGGATCAAATTATCTTATGCCAAAATCTTTTTCTTTACTTTTGTAGCACTGAAAAATGTTGCTCATACAATGAAAATGCTCTATAATGTGTACAATGTGTTTTGTTGCTATACAGCTGGTGAAGATTCAACTGGTAGCAATAGTAGTAGTGATAACAAAAGCAACAATTCGACTGGATTAATTGTTGGAGTTGTACTTGCAGCATTTGTTATTATTATTACTATACTTTCGATTGTTGTTGGTATCAGATTCTGGAAGCAAAAACACAGGTACGTAACTGTATTGTTACTATAGGGTATAACCACTCGTAAAGCACACACATGGGTACAAGTGTAATAATATGATAACACCCACCCACCCAGCCAAATGCCAAATAAATCTAACTTCTATGTTCTCTTGTTAATAATGATTAAAGAAAAAGTTGCAGATGAATCAAATTATACAAACAAGTATATACATAAATCATAAGGCTTAAAAAAGAATATTGTATGATTGTTATGCCTAGCCCTCACACCCTGATATTATCTCTTGTCATTGACAATCACTTTTTATCTCCCAGTGTGTGGGTGAATCAAAGAAGCTGCCAGGGAGATAAGTTAGTTATCACCTGGTTGATACCAGAAACCGTAGAGTTTATGTACTTGCAGCACATACTAATTACGTACCTTGTACCATGGATATGTACATAAATAGTCATCATAAGTATATTATGAAGTTTTTACGGTGGATATTTGTGGTTTACAGGAAGGTGATATTTGTCAATAATCGACTTTCATCCAATGTTGCATATGATGATAAATCAAGTGGATATACAAGTGAACTACCCAATGAAGGTCTTTATGTATTACTTAAAGCACTGCCGCCAGTTTGTATGAAATATACAGCTTGAGGTGAGAGTCGAGTGGCAAATATAGCACAAGGCGAAGCCAGAGTGCTATATTTGTCATGAGACCCTCACCAAGAGCTGTATATTTCATACAAACAAAGCAGCAGTGCTTTAAGTGTTTTATTGTATTTTACACTACTGATGTGTGAATAAAACACAAATGAATGGTTTTCTTTGATGAAAAGTGTCAATGAGCTACCATTCTATAACTACTCTATCGTTCTATAACTACCCAACCACAGTTCTATAACTACGTACCTGCTGACACTTTATGGCATATATAGCACTGTTAAACCCTTTGATCCGCCCATGCAAAATACAATAAAGCTAAATATTTTGTTGTGCTTAGCTACAGCTAATACATGTAATAGTTGTAACATGGGCACGAGGGATTTGCCTGATATGTATGCCCTCAGCCCTCGGGCCTGCGGCCCTCGGGCTTTGGGCATACATATCAGGTAAATCACGAGTGCACATGTTACAAGTAATATGTAACACTTCCGGCACTCTAAAAATTTGCCAAAACTTGACGTTGATATTTCCGCCTCTTTATATAGTGACGGGTACTCGTTGTGATTGTGGGACTCTATTTCATCGTTGTCATGACGTTCTTGCATGGTAGTGCTGGTAATTGTGGGTTTACCACAACTTTTTATTAAGCTGCAGGACTTATAAATGGGCAAAAATCGCGTTTAATCGCTGATGAACTAATGGTGAGTGTGTTACAAATAGAGTAGATTAATGTAGATACATTAAGTCATACAGTAAATAGATTATTTTTATCACGTGAGAAACTCACCTCAAATGGCGTTTTTTGGCTTATATCGGCTTCTAAACTTCCATGGATACGAAAACAAACATTTTAAGACTAGTAACAAAGTATATATTTCAACTACAAATAAAGATTAATTTAGAAAACTAAAAGCCACAATCGATATTACATTTATGCGCCTATATAAAGAGCTCTAGTGATGCACCAACTTATCGATCAAAGGGTAGATCAAAGAGTTCAAAGGAAAGATTTTCCCGGGATACATCTAGATGTACACCGGTGTACATCTAGATGTATTCCGGGAAAATCTTTCCTTTGAATTCTTTGATCTGCCTTTTGATCATGTACACTTGGTGTACACTAGATGTGAAGGAGAATAGGGATACATGGCTTATGTATCCCTGTAGATTCCTTTGATCTGAGGTGTGAAAGTGTTACATATGATAATATGTAGCTGTGTACTATGTAGCGTAAGCCACCAATTATCGGTTATCAGCACACGCAACCAATTATCGATGGTCAAGAGCAAAAATGGTGCGTATTCAAGCAAACACGTTCGTTTGCGCGAAATCTTCCATAAACAAAAACTTGCCAATAGGGAAAAGTTATAGTGACAGATGAGTTTGTTAATCAATATAAAAACAAGTTATAAAAGAAACGGGCTTCAAGGTTGGTTGTTTCATTGGTTTCTTTCACCCGCCTGAAAAATCTTGCCAATAGAAAAAAGTTATATTGATGAGTAAGTTTGCTAACCAATATAAAAATGTGTTATAAAAGAAACAGGCTCAAAAGTTGATTGTTTGGCTGGTTTCTGTCACTGTCATGTGACAACCACGAGTGCGCTTACGCATGCGCATCGTTAACCTTTGTACAAAAGTGGAACAAAAACAGGTCTGTGAACAGTCGCTTTATGCAGGTAAGATATAAAGCTAATATGTGGTAAGTTTGGTTTTTCTTACAATGATAATTGATATATTGCTGGTTATGTCTGCTGATAATTGATGTATTATAGCCTATGCGGAAATGATAACTGATGCAAGAATCGATAATTGATTTTGCTCAAAATATTTGAGGTTGTGATTATTACATCATCGATTTGTTTTGTGGGAATTATACATCGTTGCATTATTCTACATAATTATTCTACTTGTTGTATCAAGGCTACTGTGCGTTCTATAAGGTATTTTAACGGGCAAAAAAATTGGGTTGCTTTTTCTTCTGGTTAATTGGTGGCTTATGCTATTTTGCTGGCTATAGCTATTAGCTAGCTATGTAATAATTTCATCTAGTAGTAAAATTCATTTTAAATGTTTCTTTCACCAAATTGCTGAGATTTGAATTGATAGAATTAGCTAGCCACATAGCTACCTTATTGCATTATTATGGTATTGTGTGTTATGCATATGATGGATGGTAGCTAAGTTTGTGGATATACAAATGTTAGTTGTTAGTTACATGTGGGTGTTAGTTTCATGGGCAATAAATATATAGCTATGGCTTCAGGGACAAACTACTTAAGAGGTTTCAAACGAGGGGTTACCAATGAAACAACATTTAATTTGTTATAAATATTTTAAAAAGATGAGTGGGATTTCCATATTTAAGATTTTGTTTGTAGAGCTGGGCAATAGTAGTGATTAATCAGCTATTGTGATAAATAATCCTGATAGTCAACAATTGCAATATTGGGATATAACTAACTAGTAATTATAGATATTGCAAGCATATACGTATATAACTCATTAGTCAATTGGGTAGTTAACCCTAGTGATAGTGATGCACAATGAATATTTAAATTTCAGAAGAATGTAAGGCAACAATTTGTGCTGACCATCTCAATGAGAACATCTGTAACTAATGAATTGTATGTCAAACACTAGCTATATTGTGATATTATCATTATCGTGATATCTAATTTACAATAGTTTATGATGATGATAATTTCACTATTGCATGCATTTATCAACGTAATATTTTTTACACATTTTGGACTCATGGTAGTAACTATAAACATCACAGCATCACAGCATCACATGAATCATGATTGAGTTGTACATCCAAGTTAAGTAGAATTCATAGCATCATAAAAATATATGATTACTACTGAGAGAGTATTGTACATGTTAAAATGCCTTACTGAAAAGCACCCTTGATATGCTACTAACCCTTAATACTGGGCTCATAAAATCATCATTCAATCAACAATCTTCACATGGCCAAGTTTACACCTCGTGTCATTTTCTCGCATATGTAGTTCGAGACACTAATCAAAACTCAAGTGTCACATTCGAGTGAGCCAATTACCCATGTAGGATTAGTACACGTGAGTCTCAGATTTTCTCGACTGTGTACGGGAGTATTTCACGTGTCTCGTTATGAAGCAAACGAATTGGGTCTCGACTCGACTCGACATGCAAATTAGTACGTGTTCTGTTACTTACCTGTTTCCCAATCCACCCTCACTCTATACCACTCCAATAACTGGACGCTAAACAATGGCATCAGAAAGATAGAATTGCATGCACCAGAGCTTTTACACATGTTGTAACACAAGGTGCACATGATAAGGCACCTCAATCAAAGCATTGGCGCTATTTGTGTGAATCCTCATGTTACAGAAAAGGTGTACGCTCTGTATATTAAGTAGCTGCGTAAGTTAAATCGAGGGTGTGATGGTGATGTGATAAGGAAGTGCAAACAGACTTATGTAAGCCTATACATTTCTCAATGCATGACACGCCCTCTCGCAAGTATTTATACTGCTTACTTGCAAGTACTGCTATAGGACGTGCCTTTATATTCAAGTACCCTTGGTGTGCGGTAAATATCTTTATCTTTTTGTGCATTATATTACGCGTACATAGCTCGTGTACTCGAACAAAAACCATGAGATTTGTTCAGGTCCAGTGTAAGAACACAAGTGCGATTATAAACTTGGCTGTGAGCTGTACTGTACCTAATAGCTATGTAGTGATTTGGTGCTAGTTGTAATTTTAATTGTCCAACCGTGCATATATAATATCTGTCCTTTATTCTTCAAGAGTATATAATATTTACACTGACGGCATAGGCACAGGAAGCTGTTCAAAACTGGGGGAGGGGAGTATTGAAGTTATCAGGACACATTTGTATGGTGAAAAACTGCATTCCTATGGAGTGACAGTGAAAACTGTGGAGGCTTTAGCCCCCATAGACCCCCGCTTCCTATGCCTATGACTGACAGAGAACTTGTGTTTGGGCAGCACCATATACACACTACATACACACATACATGCCTAGTTAACTATGTGTGTATATATTATATGATTGTTACTTACGTATGTAATCATGCTTGTCATCTGCTATAGAGAAAATTCAGAGAAGGCAACTTGTTGATCAGTATATGGCTAACCTTGAATCTATCTGTATCCCACCAGGAGCTCTTCAACTGGTCAAAGTGATTGGTGAAGGTACATTGCATCTGTGTAATTTACCACTAATCAACTAACTAAATAAAAGTAAATTACATAATGTACGTACATAAGCTACGGTACAGCTCGATTTAAACTTTAAGCACGCGAGTGGGTAACATGCGTGTATTTTGTAACTCTACTCAAGTATTTTTAAAACTCTCGTGTGTTTGTACACAGCTGCACGAGAGATTCGCGTGCGGTGCACGCACATTATCGTCGTGATCGCCACGAGTAACGTGTAGGCTGCACCACACGAGCGTACTAGGACAAAGGACACGTGTCGTTCATTATGCGCATACAAGCGATTTAAAGACGAGAAGGCTAACGCAAACACAAAACATTGTTACCTTTATTCCAATCGATCCTCTCAGTCTTCATGTCTGTCAAATAAATGCGCCTGCTGACAAAAACGTGTTAGTCGCATAAAATTATTAGAATAACGTGCGCACGTGATATACGTTTTTGTTCTTAACCAGACAATGGAAGGGCGTGTAATACCGTACCTTAAAGAAGTTAGACTTGCAGGTAACCTTCCCGGCCAGCTACAAGGTACGTACATACGTTGCTGCGTATTTACATGCATCCGTGCTATACTCGAATCGACGCCACGTGTTGAGTACACTCAGGTTACGAGCTTATTTAGACTCACGACGAGTAATTTTACTCTCCGCGGGCAGCAGAGATGTCATCAAGTTCTCGTGCGCTCGCAAGCTCGCAACGAATGTTTTGCTGTTCGTGTAGTGCGTGTGCAATGGCGCACGCGAGTTTTTTTAAAGTTTAAATCGAGCTGTACTGTATAATGCAGAATTAAATTGTAAATATTTATTTGTTTAAATCAATACATCAGGTGCTTTTGGAGTGGTACTGCAGAGTACTTACTGTGATCCTCAAGCTAAAAATGAAATTACAGTAGCTGTGAAGGGCCTAAAAGGTAATAACTATATAGCTACATAGCCATACATGCATGAAGACCAATATAAATAGGAGTAGGGATTGCAGAGAGGATCTTCCTTTGCACATAAAAATATTCTATTCTTTTGGTATATACATATATGATCAGGTCTGCAAGAATCAGCCATGTAGATACAAACACTGTATTCCACTTATTACACAAGCTGGAGTGATCGAGCAGGCATCAGTGCCCAGATGGCGCTGATAGCCCTTGAACACATTGTCGCTGGCTAGCATTGCAGCAATTTCCCCTTCCTTGCTGGGCGCAGCATTGTGTACACTGTTGAGGCTCTGCACTCTGACCTGCTGGTTGAGCCTTGCCTTGCCGGCTGAGCCTAACTTGGTTGGTGTGTCTGGGCAGAGCAGTGTGCTGCCTGCCGTGGAAATGGATCTCATGACTTATAGCTACACTCAAGAATTATCCATGGACAGTGTCTCTACTGGCCAGTGTGAACTGGTCTGTTCTTCTGGAAGACATTTAGTGACCCTGTAAAGTCACGAATGTGAGAATGACATCTACATATAGAGGTACCAATCAGGTGGCTGGAACTTGGAATTGTTCCTGTTGTTAGCTAGACACCTTCGTTGTCTTGTAATGTGGTAGAGGTACAATTGGTGGCTGTTCCTACTCTAAAAATTTCCTTATACGTTTTTTTGTCCCACCCCTCCCTCTTCTTCCCTCCATTCCACCCCCACCCCTTGCTACAAGTTAGTGCATGGCCACATCTCAAAAGACATGGAATTCAGCCGTCAACCATTTACAAGATTAGCCATATGAAAATTACTAAGTTCATTGCTGCTAATAAAAGCTGACCAGTTACAGGCAGCAGTTTTCATATTTTAAAATGGTATTTCCTGAAATAATACCATGTGCATACATGGCTGATTTCCCCAAACCTATATGTATAGGCCTGGTCACATATAGAACAGTTATGTAATGAGACAAAAGACTTTTAGAAACTAAACTTATTGAACTAATTAATGTAAACTGTGCCAGAAGGAATATCCTTATTTCCTTGGTTTTTAGCAAACTACATATACTAATGTTTACACATGATAAGAATGGTAATTAGTACAGCTGACTATTAATAATGTATCAATTGACAAACACTTGACAATAACAATGCTTACACACATACGTATGACTTCTCACCATTATATGAGAAGGAAGCCAAGTAATAAAAATATATAATCCATTGTGTAGTAGAGGAACTGATATTAGTAATCAAACAATATAAGTTATTGTTTAGGCTCTACGTAGTATCTAGATTGCTATTAAAGGTAAGTGGTTGGTAAGCAAAACACAGGTGAATCTAAGTTAAAACCTTGGCTTTAACAAAGGGGCTAGCTGTGCTATTGCAATTATACTATGTAATATATCTATCATGGTCAGCTTGCATTTTTATAGGGATACAAATTTGAACTGCTATCTCTCCTTTGTTGATCCCTACCATTAAGTACTTAATGACTTGATATACGTAATATAACTTGGAGCATTTCCAATTACATTATTTTATTTTAGCATCAGCATCTACTCTTAAGGATTTGGAAAATTTTCTTGAGGAGTGTTGTAAAATGAAGTATTTTGATCATCCTAATGTGCTGTCATTGATTGGAGTGAGCTTTGATAAAGAATATAATCCAGCAATGATTTTGCCTTTTATGAGCAATGGTGATGTAAAGGCCTACCTGTTATCACAGCGAGTTTCAGACATTGATGTTGATACATTTCCTCCAGTAATGTATTTATTTAGTATCTATTGTATATAATACACTGTTGCACTAATTTTGTGTATACGTAGCTTTTAGTACTTTAAGTTTTAACACAATAGCTAGCTATCGCTATATATACTCTATGATTACCTTTAGAACATTACATATTCGGTGCTACATAAGATGTGCTGGGATATTGCTAAAGGAATGGAGTACTTATGTGAACTACACTTTGTACATCGTGATCTTGCGGGAAGAAACTGCATGTGAGTTAAATTAATTAGCACATTCATATGTTTAATCAATCACAATAATTCATAGTATCATTAAGTACGGTAGTAATTAATAGTAGGGATCACCATGAAAATGTATGGCTTCCAAAAATATGCACTTTGAAAGCAACCCTTTATGCAAAAACCAATTTTATTGGTCCAACTTTATTAGGTTGGAGGGACAGAGCTGGGCCCTCCAGATCCTATTTTCACCCAAGCATCTCTGAAAAATTAATTCCCCTACCAACGTTTGGCCATGAAAGATTTCAAACTTGCAAAAATACTTTCCACAAAGCAGTTGAGGCCCGTACACCTATCAAATCCACCTTCACAATCAGAAAGTTGCTGAGTAAGTAATCAACCTTAATGATTAATGCCACGTAACTTTGCTGTGTGATTTAATATAATTTATTATACGCATTGTTATTGAAGTGAGAACAACTTTTTAGTAAAAGTGAATATCTGGGTGTATTTGTGACTGGATTTGCGAAAACCATCACATTTTGTATTTTGACAAATACCAATTTGAAATATTGAAGCCACTGTAGTTGTCTTATGGTAGACTGTAGCCACGTAGTCACTCTAGAAGTAGAGCAGTCTTATAGCTAGCAAAATATATAACAAAGTTTAGACCATAGGTTGGGGCAAGACGGACGGTCAGCAGCAGTTTGGCACCCCATCAGTACAGTCTTATTAATGCACCTCAGTGACCCCACGGGCTCTGTTGTGAACCTTGGTGGCTTGACTGGGTCGGGAAAAGCTGTCTGTAAAAGTAGACTATATTGCCAGTGTGTCTGGATAGTACTTGTCAATGAGTGTAGCTGTGATATTAGGTAATAAAATGGATTTCAGTTCTTGTGCCATTGAGAATGGTTTTTACAAATCCAGTCACATTTATATTTGGAGGCTTAAATGATATATACATACGTATACGCAGCTATATGCATACAAGATCACATAAAGTAAGTTATACCATAATAGAATATTACGTTATATTTACTGTATAACTTATAGGGTTGACAGTGACATGACCATCAAGATTTCAGATTTTGGACTTTGCAGAGACATTTATTCAGATGACTATTACAGACTAACACATAAAAGCAGAGTACCAGTAAAATGGATGGCACCAGAATCACTGCATGATGGCTTGTATACTCATCAAAGTGATGTGGTATGAATACATGAATAGCTTATAAGTTTATAAATAGCTACGTACCTTTTGTTTTATAATGTGAATTTAAAAAGGCAGAAGGGATCGACCTTCGCAACAAAATGTAAATATAACCAAGAACTAGAATACAAATTCTAGTAAAATCTACAAGATTTAATCCATACATTGGCAGAATAATACAAAGCGATACATCAAGCCAAAGTAGGGATTAAATCTTGTAGGATTTGTACTCGCAGCTCTTGTTTCCTTACTTTTTGTTGTGAAGGTTGATCCCTACTGTCTTTTTATTATTCTTGTATGTTTATTTTTTATTATACAAGTAACTTAGTAATTACTCTTAATCTTTTTCCTGATGAGAATAAAACAGTTCAGGCTCCAGGCTGGCAGGCAGACAAAATAACTTTGTTTACGAAAATTTCAAAATCTTGTAACTTGACTTCTAATGTGTATTTTCATACATTCATTGTTGTACCAATAGATCTATAATGAGGTTTTAGGGCGATTATTATTAATGATAGTTTTGACATCTGAGCTACATTATTTCAGTCTGATCAAACCTTTGTTGTTCCTATGTAACTCTTTCGCTGTGTTATGGTGTTTTGACTGTTACGTACCTTCACCTTCCTTTCTTCTATAAATCAAATAAAAGAGTGTGAACCCCATATGGCTTCCCACTGAAATGTCACGTGATATAACAGACCTGTTCCAGATAATTTATTGCTGTGAAACATGAGGCAAAACATGCATGGGGAATACATGGTTGTATGAGTGAAATGCAGCATAGCTACAATTGTTAGCTATATAGCTATATATTAGCTATAGTGATGCATATCTATGGAAAATTTAAAACTGAGTATTGTTTGTAACTTTTAGTGGTCATTTGGTATCACATGTTGGGAGATATTCAGCCTTGGTCGACAACCTTATGCTGGTGTGGACAACTTTGAGATGACGAAGTACCTGAGTGATGGACATAGACTAGAGCAGCCTACACTTTGTTCCGCAGATGAAATGTTAGTCATTTCTACTTATAGCACAACATAAATAGATAGCTAAGTGGTTTGTAAGATATACCGTATACGTCAAAACGTTCGAGGGGGAAAACTTTCGTGGTTTTCGCGGATTTTAGCAAAACGCGAATATTTTACCATTGAAACTTTTCCTGCTTTACAATTAGAAAATAATTACTGTTCGCAGTGAAGTCGTTCTCCAATCACAGGTGTCCAATTGTCTTGATACACATGATAACCATGGACAGAACTGTCGGTTTCAAATTCGGCTTCAGCCATGCGCCCAGTACGCATGTTAAACTTTATTCTAATTTGCGCACACTCTAAAATCCGTTTTGCAGAGGCGCGCGTGGGCTTTAAGGCTGCAAACCGTGAAAGTTTTCCCTACATAATGTACATTGTTGATGAACCGCGAAAGTTTTCCCCCTCGAATGTTTTGACGTATACGGTATATGTATCACTATCCAGTTAATGACTACTTTCCACAAGTAAGGAAGTAAACTGCCTTTCAGTTTCATGGGCTTTAAACAACTTCATAATATATGTACTTGTCACTAAGACACTGGATTATAAAGTTAATTTGTACGTACTGCTATGTCTCCTAAGTGACGAGTCACTGTTCATGTAACTTCCTGATGATGTCATTGTATATTCATAACAATAGCAGTAGATCAATGTCATTTGTTCATTTTGTACTGGTTCCCACTGGATCTGTTAGACAGCCATGGTACGTATATATACCACTACTTCAGCCCCACCTCCAGTACATTCAATGGCTAGCTACATGTTATTGTGAATTTTGGTGTGGAAAAATTTTGGGAAATCACAATACTCAAAGCAGCAGTAAAATTATTCTTTTAACGATCTATGGCTACTATAGCTATAGCTACAATTTTAAGGCAAAACTTTTCCCTTTGCTTCACGATCTAGCTAATGGATTTACTTTTGTCAATTAGATCAATAATAAAAGGCAATATTGTGTGATTCCATTTTTTGTAACTTGGAAGAGCGAGGTATCAATATCACCATCTGCACTGAGAAATCTATAGCTACTAAACTTTGTCAGTCTACAGTCAAGAAATTTGAAGCTACGTGTATTAATCAGAATTTATAGTACCGTATACGTCAAAACGTTCGAGGGGGAAAACTTTCGCGGTTTTCACGGATTTTAGCAAACCGCGAATGTTTTACCATTGAAACTTTTCCTGCTTCACAATTAGAAAATAATTACCTTTCGCAGTGAAGTCGTTCTCCAATCACAGGTGTCCAATTGTCTTGATACACATAAAAACCACGGACAGAACTGTCGGTTTCAAATTCGGCTTCAGCCATGCGTCCAGCGCGCGTGTTAAACTTATTCTAACTTGTGCACACTCTAAAAATCCGTATTGCAGAGGCGTGCGTGGGCTTTAAGGCTGCAAACCGTGAAAGTTTTCCCTACATAATGCACATTGTTGATGAACCGTGAAAGTTTTCCCCCTCGAACGTTTTGACGTATACGGTATTCTATAGTCATCCCATTACCATGAGCTTCCAGCTGCTACCCATCCACCCAATTAAATTACTTTATGACTCACAAACATGTATTTTTAATATGTCAACTATGTAGTTGTAAGGTTTCACTATATTATGTACTTCAGCACTACCTTAAATGTTCAGACATTAAATATGTATGTGTATACATACACAGGTATCAAGTCATGCTATCTTGCTGGAGTGCTTCACCTGATCAACGGCCTTTATTTTCTGGCATTTCATCAGCATTAAAACAAGCCGAAAGTGTGCAGTAACACCAGTTCACTGCATGTATAATCAATATTTAAGTTATTGTTTTCATTATTGTGTATGTATATTCAGTTTTTGTCAGATTCTTTTGTGTCCAAAGTGAGCATCCAAAATATTAGTCTCACAAGTTAACTAATATACGTGACTAGTAGTTAATTGATCGACAATATAGACAACTGTAAGTGGTCTGGATATTAGCTGACTCTGTAGTATTTCTAACATAAAATTCTTGTATGTACCTACACTGATGTAAAGCAATACTGAATAAGACTTCTATATAGCTACAGGGGGTATATAGTAGCTCTATAGCCAGGCACAACACTGAAATATCCATATAGCTATATGAAGCTATTATATAAATCCTGAAGGTTTTCTTATAACAACTACTTTGAAAGGGTTGATTGGTCCTGTGCCCTACCAGTTTTCATCTTATCTAGCTTAGCTATGCCATTGTGATTTAAGGTTAGTTGCAAAATGCATTTAATTTCTAAAACTGGGGTGTAAGAAATACAATGGGGGCCTTGGGGGGGCACAGTGGCCAGGCCCAGTTTATGGCAAGCAATATTAGCTAAGTCTGTCCAACCATTGTAAACTTTTCTGAGGTCAATTCCGTTCGGTCACGTTAGTGTCAATGACGTCACATATACAGTCTATACAAGCGCTATATAGCGCCCAGCTGGGCGAGCTCGAAGTTCATATAATAGACCATAGATTATATACGCTCTATGGATATGAAACTTATAAGCGCCACCAGTCATATCCTGGTTTCGCGCCCCTAATTTAACTGCCCACTGTCCATAGCGAAAACCATCCTGAAAGGCCTAACATGTGATAAAGCTAGAAGGCTGTCTGTGTCCAGCTAGAAATTTATTTTTTATACAATCACTGTATTATATAAAATATATACTCTAATAAAATAGTCTATAAAAATTGCATACAAACTTCGCCCTAATTTGAATTTTTGCCACCCCAGTCAAATTAGCAGGTTACAATGACCATTTCTTGGTACTTTTCAAAAGAATGTAGCCAATGATTTCTGAGAACACGTGTTACAAAAAACACTGAAGAAAACCGGCTCAGTTGCCGGAGTGAAAGAGCCGAAAAACTTCATCGCACTGTTAAAAACTGGAACACAGCCCCGTCCAGTAATTTCATCAAGTAGTCTTCGAAATATTACCATAAAGCAACATCATATTACATTCGAGTGTCTCACCTTTGTGTAAAAATCTCTGAAAGACAATACAACTGATGATGAAATAACCTACCAAGATTTAGTACCGAACAATTCCTAAAAACTACTAGGCCTACTTATGGAAACAAACTAATTACCGTTACTAACATTCACGAATGAAATTTTTAGAAGCGCGAAACCAGCATAGAGACACTGGCATTCCATTACGAATGTATGGGCGCGCGCCGATGTAGACGTAACAAGCTGATCTTGCAAATGTGAAGGGGTTGTACGGATTGTGGTTTGTGGGGCTAGTACTCCTACCATTAAATAGCTATAACAGATGTGCAGTGAATATATTTGGTACTAACTGGAAGCTGGCGAACTGATGGAGAGCGACCGGTTTTCAGCGGTCTAGTGATCATAATATTACCGCTTTGGCGCCAACTATCGACACTCATGATTGCCGCCATTATTTAGTAACCAAAGGTATAAAGAGTATAAGTAACTAACTAGCTGGGTAATTAGAGCAGAATGGTGTAGCCGCTACAAGTCGCTAGATGGTTAAGCTAGAAAATTAAATCATTCATATACCAGAGTGCTATAGCCTAGTTAGACTGCTCTAGTTACATGCAAACACACACAAAGCAGTAAAAACAATTTAAACATAGATAAATAACACTAGTGTGTTGCTGTGTGTGGCATCATTATGACAGCCATGCAAGTCGGTTCTGAGTTTCAGTTGAGCTGGCTACTTTTCTTGTCTGGTTACAGGCGGGATGACCAGTTAAAATCTATGCTGGAAGCCAGTGTATATACACAGCATAATATGAGGTAAATTATATATATTTGTGTAGTGAGGCGGCAGACGTTGCCATACCCTTGAATTAGATTGCACACCGCTGATCAAGGGTCTGGTGATCCTAGTATATAGTAGTTGTGTAATGCAATTACATAGTGTTGAAATTGTACATGATGTAAAAGTAAAAATGGATTGCTCATTCTTTTGTGGAGGATGTGGCTTTTGTATCTATGGCACTGAACGCATGAAAGCAAGAGAAAAAACAATGCTTCTTCCTTGGCTTCTTCCAAGCGTGTTTTACTTAGTAGAAGTCTGTCAGTAATTACGTGAGAATTGGAGAGAAATGGGAGGATGTGGATGCAACAAACAACCCATATGTGCAAAAATGTAGGCTACGTGTTTTGCCATGTGTTTTCAAACAGTCGTCAGATCATTTGCACACAATGTCATCAAATAATGCAATTTTAAACAATGCTTAAATCTGATTGGCTCTATCACTAGAGTGGTAGACGCACAACTACTATATGCTAGGGTCACCAGACCCTTGATCAGGACCAACCTGCGCGATCTAATCCAAGGGTCTGGCAATGCCCAGATTTACGAAGGGAAACATCTCACTTTTTGACAAAGGTACAACATTGTCCTTCAAATAAATTTACATAAAACACCCTATAGCTTCTAGGGATCTGTTACATCTGTACCCCCAGATCCCCTGCTTTAGAGATCTACCATTCTTCCTTCTGTTAGGAGGTCCTATATATATGCCTATGGTATATAGCTAGATGCACGTGGCTATATAAATATAAATTAGTGTGTACTTTTATAGGGGTAATGAATTATATGTGATGTCTCATTGTAGTTAATCTATAACTGTTTGCACATGACACAATTCTCTAATAATCAGTGGAAAATATAGTTTGAAGTTCTATAACCAATTTAATCAGTCAACGTAATTATATTACCGATAATACAGCTACAGGCATTAATCCTGCTTATTCCAGTAGGTTAATAACTTAGGAATGTAGCTAGCTGTGTTATCTCATGCTATAGAATCTTTTGTGTTTTCTTGTTTCCTCACTTTGTACTGAGAGATCAATCCCTACTCACTTTCAAATTATGATATTATGAGGGCTGGATAGCAGTGGAAATACTTGAAATTTAAGTTCTCTACAAATTGTGTATTATTCTTTACTGTATTACAGCATTATTGTGGCACTACCAATGCAGTTATAGGTTTTTAGAAGTGTGAAAATCCATAACCTTTTATTTATCAATTCCTTATTAAGTACTGCTGCACTTAAGCTTAATAATTGTTTCTAATTGCATATAGGCACAAAATGGAGGTGTGCTGTATACACTGCAAGTATCAATTTTTGATCATATTGTTTTCATTATTAATAACATTAAATGATGCTGCTTTAGAACAGAGGTAACTTGCATGTTGTAGTTTTTGTAACTATACTAGCTAGCTACATGTCATAAAAGCAAGGTGTGTGCCTTGTTGGTTTTATTTAACTATAATAGACACTATAATGGTTTTGTATGTAGGTAAAAATCTTTACTATATAGCTACTGTAATCCAGCTAATGTTGTCAAAATGCTTTTAGTTATTGTCCATTTAGGAGTCATTTATGTTGTTTAATGTTGTTACAATTTAATAAATAAAATGAACAAAACAGATTATCATGATGTAGATATCCTTGACCTAGTACACAAGATTTTTAAAGATTAAACTTTTGTAGCTTCGAATAAGAAAGAACGCCAAATATCAAAAGATTTCTTCTGTGTCATTTTTTAAACCTGTGTATAATAGGTTTTATAATTTCCATGTGTGTAGTTATGTGTTCTTTCTATATATAGCTAGCTAAACACAATTATGTTATTATGATATATTTATTTTTAGCTTTTGTGGTGATGTTAACAATTTATCTATAAACTGTTCAGCATACTACAACACTTCATTTTTATACTCTAATCAAACTACTCAAAGTGATTCTATCAAGTTATTAGGTACTCTTAGTAAAGTAACCAATGGAAGTTACTGTACAGAAAGGTTAAATAGGTTTTTGTGCTATCTTGTATTTCCACCTTGTGACCAGTCAAGTAACATTGAAGTGATCAATCCTGAAAGTTGTCAAAATTATGTGGTTGATGGAATATGTGCTGTTCATGTGGAGGCAATGATAGAAGTATTACATAATAATAATATGATTGAAATAGCTGATAATCTACGTAACTGCAACTCACCATTATTAGAGCCTGATGATATGCTGTCTTCTTCATTTATTAGTTTACCAAGTAATGTTAACAATAACTATATAGCTAGCTAATTATAGATTATGGGATTTTAGTAAAAATAAAATAATTAGCAATACCTTAAGTTAAATAGTTCGATAACTACCTTCTTAAAATTTGATTGCCCTAAATTTAATCATTAACATGACTAGCTGATATTTTAGCAATTTATGAGATAAGTATCTATAATATATCCATGCCTAAACTTTGATAAAGAAAATGTACATATGTAGCTACGTAGCTATAGCTATTCTTTAAAAGGTAAATATAGGATAACTATAGCTACTGCTTTACCAATTAGGTAATGTGTTGTTTGTATTGATAGCTAGCTACCACCAGGGGAGGGTCATAGGGGTCAGGTGACCCCATTCTTGAACCATATCAGGGAAGCCAAAACAATTAATGATGTATTGGTATGAAAACACACTAAAGTGTACTATTTCTTGAGTTAAGTGTCATTTCACTACTTTATAAGATAAAACAGCCTATACCTTCTATGGGGTTGCACCCACCACACCCCATACTCCATATATGGTTAGTTGTATTTACTTAAACTTATGCTCAAAATCTTGCATTACCATGATTTTGGTGTTTTAAGAACAATACAGTGAAAACACCATATGCTGCTCCCCCAGACCCCTGCTTCAAAAATCTACCTTTATATTTTGACCCCTTCTGGATCTGTCCATGACCACTACACTAATAGCTATTGATAAACACAACAAGTATATACTGTAGCTATTGTAATATATTCATTTCCTGCCTGTCAGTGTGATTCCAGTTTTTACACTAGCTAGTTACCATTTAAGTTAATCTTTTTAAACACCTCACTAGCTACCACTTGGTAACACCCACTTTTAAAATGTGCCCTGTCTTGTTAGTAGTGTACAATTGTTTAAATGTCATTTATTGTGTAGTGAATGGTTAATACAGCATTACCTTGTTATCATCAGTTTGGCAAACATTTTGTTACTAAGGCCACGCCCATCAGTAATTTTAATGATACCAAATGCCATATATAAAGAAGTTGAAATGCAGTATAGGACTTGTATGATTGGTTATTCAGGCTTCGCGTAACATGAATTGTTTTGGGGAGCAGACAGACAGACAGACAAACAGACAGACACACAGACACACAAATATGTATACCGACTTCTTGGACAAAAGCAATTTCTAGTAACCAGACGAGCACCAGCCTTTTGGCTGGCACGCGCCTGGTTTGAAAAGTCATAATATGGTAAAAATTATATTGTTGATCTACGTATGTTACATTACAGGATTGGAGAATAAGAGTGATCATACACAGTGAGTTACAAGGGCTGCAGCATATGTAGGCATAAAATTATGTTGTGATATTATAATGTATTTTATTTGTGACATATAATGTGATATCATTCAGCTATTTGGCAGACTACCACTCTATTGTATGATTTAGATGTGTAAAACTACCAGAGGATATTCAACAGGATGATTATGACTATTATGCTATTGATATTAATGTTGGTAGGATATCAGAAGTGATGAACACATCAATTATTATAAGACAATTGATGGACACATTCAATTTATCATCTTGTTTATTTCTTGATGTGTTCCTTTCTTTTATTAATTTTCCACCTTGTGATCCAACAACTCTTAAATTACGACCAATGTGTGCAATTCAATGTCCAACAGTTTACGTCTTCACATCAGAATGTTTTCGTGAAGCTATATCAATAGACTTACCGATTGCTGATGCTGCTACATTGTATGATGGATATAATTGTTCTGACTCAAACACACTCTTCCCTGGTCTTTCTAGGGATCTAATTGAGTCACAACAGAATTGTTATAATGTTTCATATTTTGATAGTATATGTAAGTATATAATCATATGGATAACCTTGTACGAAATTTAGCAACTTTTTTACATTCATGTTATATAGCTAACATGTATAATTATTGGTTTTGCAGCTTTTCAAGATCCCTCTGGTGGAAACAACAGCAGTAACAGTAGCATTTCAGTTACATTAATTATTGGACTAGTGCTCACCACAGTTGTTACCATTATTATTATTATTATTGCTTTAGCTTTTGGCATCACATTTAGGAAGCGCAGAAAAAGGTAGGTACGTACATATACATACGTAACTATACTTTTGTTATATTAGATAAACCATTCATACATACGTATGTTATATTAGAATTAAACCATTCACAATGCTACCACAAATGGCTTGAGACCAGAGTAAACTTACTGATGAAGGTTGAGAATAAGTATCACAACAATCACAACGGTTTTGGAAAAGTTATGTGTTTTATCACTGATTTGCAGATACTTTGGCAAGTTTCTACTACAAGGGGTTAATAGAAATTGGCACCAATTTGGCCTTTTCTATTTGGCATCGAGCCTTGCATTGGAAGGATGTTTGCTAGTTAATTCTTGAAGGATTTTTCACTTTGTGGATATACATATATGGCAGGCAGACTGGCAGACAAAATCCAGGTAGCTAAATTTCAAAATTTTTAAAATTTGCCATAGATTTGAAATATTCAAATTTTAATTCGCTTCATTTAACAAATGTACAGCATTATTACAGCAGTATCAATGCATTTAAGTTCACTGTTGGTTTACAAAATTTTGGAAGCCATACATTTTTATACCGATCCCTACTATTACATAAGTACTACTGTACTTAATGATAACTATTATAATAAGTACATACCCATTTTTCAATTCTTGTATGCACACGGTGATCTGTTTATCTGCTATCTGCTATCTGTATTGTTATCTTACTTGAATATGGTATTTTGTTATTATATAGCAACATTGTTTCCACAGGAAGGAACATTTGCAAATGGTGAAAGTAAATAATGTTGTCCACAAACCTATAATTAAACATTTTCGAGTGGCAGAGTTGAAAGCAACTGATGATGCTCACAAAGCCATTTCTACTAGTAAGTACAGTAAAAGTATGTAGCTACGTAAATCCTTATTAATTTATATAATAGCCACACTCAGTACTATCACTGCTAGTTAGGTTACCAGGTGAATTTTCTTGAGGGTGTTTAATTTGAAATTCACTAAAATTGAAAAGTTGTATGTATGCAATAAGGCCCTTCAATGTGAGGGTATCAGTCACTCTGTCACTGATTGGTTTTACTCTCCCAATTAATAAGCTATAAATGTGTACTGCCACCTTTAGATATGGTGCAACCATTTTTCAGTGTGTATATTTAACGCTCAGATAACAGAGGAATGTACTTACTTTTTACATGACTCATGAGTTATCAGATATTGAGACGTGCAATGAATTATCGATAGAACAAATACGGTGAGTATTCAAACAAACACGTTTGTTTGTGTGAAATGGTCCGCAAGACTTCTTACTGATTGCTGGCTATAAGCAATGTGCATCCTATCACTATGCATTTTATAACACAGGTAAGGTTATTTAATTAACTTACCCATTAACTATTGACGATGCCATATGGCATCCCGATGGCATAACATATCTTTATCAATGCGCAACAACTTTTATTGGGCATTTCAGCAGCCAGTACGCTTATTCCAGAAAAGTCACTCCTCTCTGTGGTGGTTTACTAGGATAACCAAGTACTTCACGGACCATTGCATAAATCAGCTTAAAAGAACTTGCCAATACAGAAGAAAAGTTATAGTGACGAAAGGTTTGTTAACTAGTTGGATGTGCAGAAAGATCTATTTTTGCAGACTTGATCACATATTGTTTTTATTACCCTGGGGATTACATATATGGTTAAATTATATTATGCCAGTGATGTCTCATGCCAAAATCATATTCCTTGTTTCCTTACTTATGTAGCAGTGAGAGATCAATCCCAAACTAACTATTCACTTTTTAAATTATTTGAAAAGCATTAAAGCTAAGTAATTTAATAATTATTCTAGTTTCTTAATTTGTGTACATTTAATATTCTAATTGTAATAGCTTTCATGGACAGATGGAAGCAAAAATCAGCAAACTACATGGTTGATTATAAATTTCTGAACTTTGAAAATCAAGTTGCAAAAGGTCTGTTGCATGAAATGATGCATAATAACATTGATATGTACATAGCTGAAGAATTATTATATATAGTCAGTGAAACATTAGCTATGTGCTTGTGATATAAACAAATTGTTAACTATGTAATGAAATCACAGCACCTTGTATGTATACATGTATACGTAGTATGTAATGTATGTACAAATCATGTAACTGCCAGTATAACTATAGCTATAAGTACATGCAGCTAGTATTTAATAGTAGGGATGGCTTTTGAAAAATTGCTTCTTTAAAAAGCAATCTTTTTAAAATCAGAATGCATAGGTAAACAGTTTCTCTACCAAATCATGAATATTTTTGCACAATCAATTAAATTTATACCAGACTCACGATAGTGAGCCATGAGGCCAGCAGTACGTGACAACAGAGTGAGTTATTTACACATTTATATAGCACCGCACTCAAATTCGCAAATGCTCTAACTAAACCGCTATGAAAGCTATCACTTGGTTAGCTATCAAGGACCTAGTATATTCTTACTATATAGCTAAAGAATCAATATACTGAATGATTAGGGCTGCACCGAGTACTGGCATCGGTATTGGTATCAGACCAATACCAGCATTTTTTGGTGGTATCGGAATCGGTAAAGCATGTTATACAAGTACCAATTCTGTTGTTGATACCTTATAATTATGTACTATTACAATGAATTTCTATAAATATTTTTAAGTGTTTTAGTTAAATGACAACTTATGATTGCAGACTGTGGAGTGCTTTCATGTATCGGTATCAGTACTTGTACTTGTAAATGCATTTAATAGCAGTACTTGGTACTTGAAGACTGAAGTATCAGTAAAATTTGGAATTGGTGCAGCCCTATGAATGATGGTGCTACCATTCCTGAGTACCAGTCATTGGTCACTTGTGACCATTTGCAATGCTGCTTCTTATTGGCCTCACACTTTTTTACAGTTAGGCTGTTTTTGTTTAGCATACATACCTACATACGTACATACATCATATACATACATACATACATACATGCATGCATGCATGCATGCATACATACATACATACATACATACATACATACATACATACATACATACATACATACATACATACATACATACATACATACATACATACATACATACATACATACATACATACATACATACATACATACATACATACATACATACAAACATACATACATACATACATACATACATACAAACATACATACATACATACATACATACATACATACAAACATACATACATACATACATACATACATACATACATACATACATACATACATACATACATACATACATACATACATACATACATACATACATACATGCATACATACATACATACATACATGCATGCATGTATGCATGCATACATACATACATACATACATGCATGCATGTATGCATGCATACATACGTACATACATCCATGCATACTTGTTTATCTACGTATATTTTTTTGTCATAGTGGTTTTACAGGGTACGTAAATAGATACACAATAATGATCTTTACTGGTTTACTTAATATTTGTATTCAAATTATATCATTAAAGGAGAGTTTGGTAAAGTACATAGAGGTTGGCTTAGAAAAGGTGATATATATATTGAGGTTGCAATCAAGGAAAGTAAAGGTTTGTTGAATTGGTTATCTATTTTGCTACATTCCTCAATGTTTAATTTTAGATTTATCACCTTCTAAAATCACAGAATTTATGGAAGAGTGTGATATAGCTAAAAATTTTGACCATCCCAATGTTTTAAGTCTTTTGGGTATTAGCTTCACTCCAGAGGAAAATAAGCCATTGATGGTGATGCCATACATGCACTATGGTGATGTTAAATCATATCTTAAGTCAAAAAGAGGAGGTGTGATCAAACTTAAAGAATTACCACAGGTAGTTACTATTACCACTAACCTGCTACGTATACGTGCCTGCTTTGATTGTTCATTTAATTTCATAGTCAGCTTGTTATATAGCTGGGTGTTACCCAGATGATGACCCGGATGGGACCCAGATTAAAATATCAATTTTTAAAACTCTCTGAATCTCTACAGAGCAACATAACTACCAAACTACCGGTATTATAAAGTAATACTGATTTATAACTAGTAGCTCATACTAGCAACAATAAATCGATACTCTCTAATAGAACTACGTATCACTAGTATTTATGACTGTTATATTAGAGAGTATTACAAACCCAGGTCAATTTGTGTCTTGACCCATTTGACTTGGATATGCGGTTTCAGCCCTGATAGCTACATATTTAGAAAATCAAATGATTCCTGTGACATTATTTTTCAGAATGGAATGCTATTATTTAAGCAATATAGTGAATTGTTTCTTATTTATATTGTTTCATTACAAGTCTGATTTTTGTGTTAAAACCATTTAGGACCTTAATTATTCTATGCTAGTCCAGATGTGTTTGGACATAGCCAAAGGAATGGAGTATCTTTCTTTGAAGCGTTTTATTCATCGAGATTTAGCAGCAAGAAACTGCATGTAAGACTAAACATTATTGCATTGTTCACATCTAGCTACTCTACAATAACCACAGAATGTACATAAATGCACTTAAATCTTATTTATAGGTTGGACAAAAATTTACTGGCAAAAGTTGCAGATTTTGGTCTTTCTCGTGATGTTTATGTACAAGATTACTATAAAGCACAAAATGAAGTTCCTTTACCAGTAAAATGGCTTGCTCCTGAAGCACTTTTTGATAGAGAGTTTAATACAAAAACTGATGTGGTAAGCAATACTGGCATGTTATGTTTGAAGCTACTACATGCAAACTTATCAAAGTATGTACTAGCTATATACGTATTTGCCATCAAGCTATTTTGTAGTTGTCATCTTGTATATACATTTATGTAAGTAGCTAACTATAGATTGGCTAGCATATTGGCATAGCTAAATCATTAGCTAATTGCATAATTCACCATAACATAATTATCAGCTAACTATTATACAGTGGGCATTTGGAGTAACATGTTGGGAAATATTTACATTTGGACAGCAGCCGTATCCATCCATTGGTGCTTATGAAATTGCAGATTACATTAAGGATGGTGGAGTGCTTAAAAAGCCTTTTCTTTGTTCTGATCAAATGTAAGTATACATACCTGGATCATTAATTACACGTAATCCCGCATGCATGGTGTATTATAATGGAATCATCGTTTTACGTGTACGCATACATACCATCCTTACTTAAGACAAACATTTTGTTATTAACATGATATTATGACATGTTACATTCGACCCACAACTTACTGTGTGTGAGGCTTCTATAACCACCCACCCTCCCACCTTTCCCTGCAACAATAAACCAGCCTCACACACCAAGAGTCATTGGATTATGCATCCTTAGGTATTTACTGTTACGCTACATATTAGTTATCAAGACTCACGATAGTGAGTCGCGAGGCCAAGAAGAAGCGCAGCAATGTGACCACTGAGTGAGTTATTTACACGTAGCACCGCCCTCAAACTCGCAAACGCTCTAGCTAAGCCGCCATTAGAGTTATCGCTTAGTTATTACCGACCCACAACATTCTTACTATATAGAATCAACAAACCAAGAATGGAGGAAATAGGCACCACCATTCCTAAGTACCAGCCATTGCAAGTTTATGGCACCCGTTGTGCAACTACGCACGACGAACCATCCTTTCCCGCCCAATTCGCCCGTTTACTAGACAATTAGTACCTTCATTGTTTGAAGAATCAATATCCCGAAGTTGATAGACATCGATTCAGCCATTCTTCTGATACAGCCTTATAAATGCCTTCCTGTCACCACAAAATTTTTACGCGGCAGTCATTTTTTCTTCTTTCTTTCATTTTCATCGCACACTTTTTCGGGGGCTTTCGGGAGCTTTCGTGAACCCTGGAAGTTTTTTTCAAACTCTCTTTTATACATTCACTTGTTTGTCTAATAACTCACTCATTTCTTCATGAATTTCAGCCAAATTTGTATCAGCACTTCTCCTATGTATGCTCTACCTGTCATACTATTATCGATATCAGTCTGAAGTAAACACTTGAATGTATTTGAGAAGGGCTATTACACTGCAGGTTGATAGTTGTCATAACTTGGACCCCCTTCAAATGATTTGCATAAACTTTCAGATATAAAATCTATATTGATGTATCACTCTGTAGTGAAAGTTAAAAAAATATCTCACGCCTGAGTTTTCAAAATTAAGCTTCAAAGTTTAATTTGCAATATTGTGTGCTAGGCAAGTACAAGTTATGCCCATGCAGTACGTACTTCTCTGCTGCTTGCTAGTAATAATATCTGTTTACACTTCCAAAAAAGTAGCAATATGCTAAACAAAAACACCCCGGGCGTAAAAAAAGTGTGAGGCCAATCAGAAGCAGCATTGCAAATAGGTACGTATGTGCGACCAAAAACTTTGATATCAGTTGAGGCCAAGAAGTTACTTACCAAAAATCTTTTTAACTACTTGAATGACATAGCTACAATAGTTTATAGCATATTTTCACAACTATGATTGGCTTTGTCACTTGGCCACCTTTTTCATGCCATCATTATTAATAAAGGTGGCCAAGTGACAAAGCCAATCATAGTTGTGAAAATATGCTATAAACTATTGTATGTCATTCAAGTAGTTAAAAAGATTTTTGGTAAGTAACTTCTTGGCCTCAACTGATATCAAAGTTTTTGGTCGCACATACCTATTTGCAATGCTGCTTCTGATTGGCCTCGCACTTTTTTTACACCCAGGGTGTTTTTGTTTAGTTAATATTACACTAACATGTATATAAATTACTATTACATAATAAGTGCACAACTCATAAGTTAAGGGTAAGTAGCTACATCACGAATGTTGAGCATTAGTTTGGGTTAACACTGGGCACCTTGAGAATATCATTGGGCAGCTGCTGTCACTCAACCAGTGAAATTAAAGCCTTAATGCATAGTCAGTTGTTATAACATTTCCAAGGCAAGAGACAGCAGTAGCTTTTCTTGAAGCTTGCATTAGGTATCAACACAGTCAAACCACATGCAGTAACTACAACATTACAGTTGTATTACTCAAATTTTTGCAGCAAAGGAATTATGCCATACTCAAACCAGTTAACAAAAAGCAGTTATTGCACCTAATTTTTGCTAAGTACTCACCATGGTCACTTCTATCCATGTTAATAAAAGCTTGAGTATATTAAAAAGTAAGTCTAAATTTGAGTAGGGGTTGTAATAATTTGGCATGAGAGGTACGTAGTAATTTATGAACGATCCTTGTTTTTGTTCATTTTTCGTAGCAGAGATTAAATCCCTACTCAATTCTAGTACGCACTAATGATTAATTATATAACTAATATTAGCTAACCATTAGCAACCAGCTTATTATATATAATGACATCACCATAGGTATAAGATTATGAGATCTTGTTGGAACTTTACACCAGATGAAAGACCATCTTTTACTGCACTTGTAGAGGATATAAATGAACACAATAAAGAATCTGAAGTGATGAACACTTCTTATACTAACCATATACAGTAATAAAAATATAACTATATAGGTATCTAGCTATTATAGAACTGAGTGTATGAATAACATTGTGACTCTACTGCATATAGCTATAGCTATTAGCTACTGTGTTTTTATTACTGATCATACTCATCATATATAGTACATTTAATAATATCTAGCTACATAGTTAGATGTACTAGCTACGTAATTTTCCTGCAACTATATAGTAACTACTGCATGGCAAGAGTTTGAAAGTACTAATGTCTTATCACTAAATGTACATAATACTACATATTATATGATTTATAGCTAGCTTATCTATGTACAGCTGTTTATTTAGCAATTCAACCTAGCACATACGTATGTACATACCAGGGGCAGATCCAGGAGGGGTCTTTGGGGTCTTGAGACACCCCTCCAGAAATATATCAAAGAATATGGTATAGCTCAGGCCACCCCGAACTGATTAGGGATGCACATGTTCAAAATTTATCATTACAATAATAATGACTAGACCTGAAAGTTTCTGCTACCATATATGTAGCTAATCCAACAGTCATACCTAATGTGTAACTTTCAAGTCAAATCAGTTTCAAATTTCAAGCAAAATTTTAAGTCAAAGCGCTTTCTTTGTTATTTACAAATATTATTCAAAGGGTAAAAAGCTCTATCATGCATGAATAACTGGTGCTTGGCCATGCAAGCTCCTTACAAAGTATTATAGTCTCAGTACATAATTGAACGCCTCACTTTAGTGGTTCTGTTATAGAAATTTTAAAAGCAACCTTAGGATGTAGTTTTTCACTGAATACAGCAGGAGATGCTTTGTCCACTATGCAGCTTCACTTGGGAGAGACAAAATATTTCATTAGCTAGTTTTTATTTGTTTGTTTGCATCAAAATCTTAATTTTCTGTATGTAAACACTGAAGCTTTCATTTAGACAAATCGCTGGTTTTTCTAATTAGCTACATAGTCAGCTACGTAGGATAAGACTTTACTTGAATGTGTGTAGTGCATCCTACTTTACAAGTTCCTTGAAGCCAAAGCCTTTTACCATGCACGTGCACATGGCTTCTTCTGATTGAAGTACTTTTCCCCGAATTGACAATCTAATCACAAGGGCAAACCATTAAACTCCAACAATTTTTGGCCTTCTGTTTTGCAAATAAAATGCACAAGGACTGAGTCAGCATACAATGATATCAAGGTTACCCTAACTATCACAATCATTTGAGTACAAACAAACCAGATTAGTATATAGGTTAAAATCAAAAAACTAGCTTAGCAGAAGTTGAGACAAGTGTAGCTAATTAACAAGATATCTCTACTAATCACCTGGAAAACTTCACCCTTTTGCTCATTTTCCTTGTCCTCCAGCTAGCTACATGGTAACTGCATGCACTTCCGCCTTGCCACAACCATAGATTATATATAATCTATGCCACAACTAGTAGCCAACAGTACTTGGAACTCTTTCAGCGTCATGCATCCACAAAGTCTTCATAGTAGAGTACATTACATTGAAGGTTATTATCACAGCCCTAATGTGACAACTTCATCATAAGTAATCATTAGCACACGTATAGCTTGATAATTTATGACATCACCAAACTGGAAAATAGTAATTCCCTTTCCGCTACATGAGGCTTGAGCGCAGTGTTCATGCACGCATTTCATTAGCTTAGCTTAGCTATATAGTATTAGGGAGGTCATTACGTATCTCAGTCATTATTTCAAGCAAAATCAGTAGAAATAGCTGCATGTCTCCCCCTTTGTTTATGCATATGTCATTAAAGACAGACCTTTAGCAATGACATGGAGCTGATATACAAGAATATACGGACTAAATTTTATTTCTGCAGTGTCAACTCCAATGACTAAAAAGGTCTCTGGTGTTTTCAGTGTTTCTGGTGTCTGCAGTGCCTACGGTGTGCCTCATGTGCCTGGTATCTGCAGTGTTTCTGGTGTCTGCACGTGTAGTGTGTGGTGTCTACAATGTATCTTGTGATCCAGAGAGACTGCAAACACTAGAGACACTACAAACTTTAGTCATTGGAAACACTGTAGAAATAAACTTTATCTTGTATATAACCTCTGTGTTAATTGCTAAAGTTTGTTGTTTCAGTGGCTATACTCTTATGCTATATTCGTGAAATCACCATGATCCTAATTGCTAGATTATCTTTCTACATACAACAGCATGTTTAAAGCTCAGTTTCTTACAGCTAAAAGTGGAACATTGATACTGTTGTTTTCGCTCTATATCAAGCTTATCTGCACATAATAATTATGCCATAGCTATATCTTGCCATGTATAGCCATATATACAAAAAAGTGAAATAATGATCACACAAAATGTATTTAATGTTAATCAGTTAGCTATGCAGTAAAATATATTAACAGTAAAATCAATAACATAGCTACACTACATAGTTACCAAGCTACGTATATAGTTACTAGGGTAAATATAAATTACGTATGTATTTCACACAAAGGTTAGCTATACAGCTTCAAATAATTGTTGCTTGTCTCTAAGGATTCTCTACTGTGTTTCATGATGCCCTCTACAAGAGTAGTAAATGATGGTCTTTCATCTGGTTTAAAATTCCAGCAACATCTCATGATTTCATACCTAGTGATATAAATTGCATAGCTAAAGTAACTGGCGGTTATCTATATTGCTATTTAGCTATAGCGCTGACACATTTCTGGATAATGATGATGTAGCTATATGTATAACTAGGTAGGTAGGTAGGTATAGTGTTAATTATTAAGTAATCAAATACCATATAGCGGAAAATGTTGGCGGGAGAAAACATTGGCGAATTTGGCGAATTGATGGCCAATCGCCAAAGTTTTCTCCCTCAAATTTACGGAATCTTCAATATCCATATTTTTATTGGTATCTAGTTCGCGTGATTCAAGTGGGACAACGTGGTGATGACAGTCTTTGTTAAATATTTTCGCCTTACCAGGTTCTCTTAGTACACTAATAGTTCTACAGCAATAGCAGCCGCGAACTCTGCCGTAAAGAAAGAGATGGAATAGAGAGCAAGATCCTGCAAAATGATATCAAGTGGGAAAGAGCAGCCGAGCATGCATGGCGTCACTTCAATCATAAAGTATTACACTAAGAAGTTTCCAGATTTGGCCTTGAAGGAAACGAGTGTTGATATATAACGACCATCGCGAGACATATAACGACCTTCAGTTTACTGAAGTCGCCGGTGCATGAAAGAGACCCGGCATTTGCCAAAGTTTTCTCCCCCAAATAATCTAAATAGCTGAATTTGCCAATGTTTTCTCCCGCCAACATTTTCCAGTAGCTATTGCTAAAAAGGCATCCCAAATTAAAAAGAACTATTATTACTAGTAATAATCATATACATAAGTATTAAGCATAATGCCTGCACATCTAGGAGGTATTTATAAAAGATATCAAGTTACAACAAATGATTGATGTACTCTAATAGATCAATCAGTAGATTTGTTGGCTGATCAAATACTATATTTTACCGGTTAGAAGCCACGGCACCCTTGATAGTTGCCACCCTCGGATAGTCGCCGCATAGTAAAATGTTGAAAAACACATAACAATTTTGTGCGCAATTTTGGTATAAACATTAATTGCGTGACTTATTTACTTATAATACTTACATATCATCAGAACAAAGAAATGGCTTGTCAAGCACTCCACTATCCTTAATGTAATCCTTTATTTCATAAGGGCCAATGGATGGATATGGCTGCTGTCCAAGTGTAAATATTTCCCAACATGTTACTCCAAATGCCCACTATGCGTAATAACAATAGAGATGTTACAAACAATATGCTATTTATATACATTTGTGTCGTGACTATTAAAGTGAATAGCTAGCTGGTTCAACAGCATAAAATATACGTATATAAAGATACTAAACAATTAATATAATTATTATGTATGTAGCAACAAAATTTCATGAGCAAACAGTAAATAGATATGAACTAGACACACAATTTTACTGATGATCCATTTCCATAATTTACCACGTAATATTGGGGTAGGTAGATTGTTACTTACTACATCAGTTTTTGCACTAAATTCTCTATCAAAAAGAGCTTCAGGAGCGAGCCATTTTACTGGTAAAGGAGTAGCACTTTGCATTTTGTAGTAATCTTCTGCATAAACATCACGTGATAAACCAAAATCTGCAACCCTTACAGACAAATTTTTGTCTAACCTGTAAGATAAAATCTAACTACATGCATACAAGCTCTGTTGTATATGTACAATTATATAATATTAGGTGTGTGTGTGTGTGTGGGTGGGTGGGTGGGTGTGTGCTTAAAAGAATTTTGAATGGGAGGATCAGAGGGAACAAAAAAAATCTATAGCACTAAGAAAGTGCATTGAATGCTACACAGCAGTAGCTACAGTACAACAGTATCTAGTAAGGTTTGAAAAACAAAGTAGAAACATAGTGTAGCTATAGTTATCTACCTGCAATAAGCTTCCTTAACTAGTAAAGTGTTTAGCATATGTGACCCGGCATGAGAAAATCGGACTTATGTGTACACTTGTGTACCTTCAGCACATAATAAGGAAATAATAATAGATGGCCATACAGGTCTGCTTTTATGAATGGCTATTTGCTGACATTGTAAAATAACATGGAAGCAGACCTGAGGCTATGGGACTGCCATGGAGTGCTTTAATAGGGTGATATGGGCGTGTAATTGTTCACCAGCATCTCCTTCGACTTGTAGTATGATATGAGTTCATAATGGGTCCTTGTGGCTGCCATTCTGGTGTTCAGCTCGGTCAAATGTGTTTAATGGGAACCTGAGCCCACCTACCACCTCCTCCACAAAACCCGTACTCCCACCTGCCCACCCCATCATAACTTAGTGCCACTCCTGCACTGGCCAGAAAATCCATATAATTATTCTCGGTAAAAAATTACTGTATCTCTAGTGAAAAACTTATATGGCCATGCAGTGGCCATCAATGAATACTGTAACAGGCAATCTATTAATGATTGAATATTTCAAATTGATATTTGTCGAAATATTACTATGTGCACATAAGACTGGATTTATCATGCCAGGTCACATATACTGGTGATGAAGCAACAGGCACACCATCTTGAACATTTATAATATCAAGGCTTTGCCTTAGTATTCTGTAACTTTACAGTACAGAAAGATATGTTCATCATTTTAAAGCATCAGTGAATATTAATGCAGATGTTCATACTGTCTAAAAGCATAACTGAAGTTCATATAATGTTGGGTGAATACATCACCACCTAATGTTGAGTTTAAAATGTAGGAATTTGTACTGGAAGCAATAAACCCCTGGAAATTAAAGTACCTCAACATTCAAAACTATTATGCAAGTACATGTACCTCTCATTTCATAACTTATATTTTATTGAGTACTCAGAATCAATGAAGTGCAGATCTGTAGCTAGCTACATTGTACAGAAAATTATAAAAACTTACATGCAGTTTCTTGCTGCTAGGTCTCGGTGAATAAAATGTTTTAAAGAGAGATATTTCATTCCTTTAGCTATGTCTAAACACATTATCATCAGAGTGTAATGACTAATGTCCTAATACATGAGAATATATAACTTATTAGTATCTGTTTGATTTGATTGCCTAGGCTACTATGAGTATCAGTATACTGTATATAGTCATTATTTTATTATAACAACTATGTAAGTAACTATATTAGCTAATAGCTAGCTATGACACTATTTAACATATTATATGACACTTTGCATGGGTGACATCAAAGCCTCGAGGTGTGGTATGTAATAGTTGTAACATGGGCACGAGGGATTTGCCTGATATGCAGCTCAGCCCGAAGCCTGCAGGCCCGATGGCTGAGGGTATACATATCAGGTAAATAGGTAAATCACGAGTGCACATGTTACAAGTAATATGTAACACTTCCGGCACTCCCAAATTTGCGATATTTTGGCCTCTCTATATAGTAATGGGTACTTGTTGTGATTGTGGGGCTCTATTTCATCGTTGTCATGATGTTCTTGCATGGTACTGCTGACGATTGTGGGCTTACCACAACTTTAAATAAAGCTGCAGGACTTATAAATGGGCAAAAAATTGCATTTAATCGCTAATGGTGAGTGTTGCAAATAGAGTAGATTAATGTAGATACATTAAGTCACACAGTAAATAGATTATTTTTATCATGTGAGAAAGTCAACTCAAATGACATTTTTTGGCTTATATCGGCGTCTAAACTTCCATGGACATGAAAAACAAACATTTTAAGACTAGTAACAAAGTATATATTTCAAAGGTTAATTTAGAAAACTAAAAGCCACAATCAATATCCCATTTGTGCGCCTATATAAAGAGCACTAGTGATGCACTAATTATAGATCAAAGAGTTCAAAGGAAGGATTTTCCCAGGCTACATCTGGATGTACACCTGTACACCGGTGTACATTAAGATGTATCCCTGGCAGGAAGTACGTAGAATGGGGATACAGGGCTTATGTATCCCTGTAGATTCTTTGATCTGAGGTGTGAAAGTGTTACATATAACTGATATACCACAGTTGTTACATCTTTGCTGTGGTATATCAGTTATATACCACAGTATACCATAGTTGCCTTATACAGCCTATCTGCTTTAAATGGATAACGAAGTGTATAAATAACCCGTTTGTGACATAACACATTTGCTTGTGGGTTTTGTTTTTAGGCCTTAAGTTTAATAAGTTTTTAGGCGATTATCTTCGAGATGGTAGTGTAATAATATCGAAGAAACTAAGTATTAATGGCATCTTGGCTGATACCGTGCTGGAGGGCGTCTAATGAGGCAACCGCACAGCAGTTGCCGTCTACAAGGGTGCAGTCGTGTGTATATATCAGTCAAGCCCCTCCCTCGCGGCTGTGTTATAATATATTAATATACTATGATGATGTCATATTTCAAAGGAGCCACCTTATGTAGATTATATATGTACCTGTGGAAATTCTTTGATGTCAATCAAGCCCCCTCTTTTTGACTTAAGATATGATTTAACATCACCATAGTGCATGTATGGCATCACCATCAGTGGCTTATTTTCCTCTGGGGTGAAGCTAATACCCAAAAGACTTAAAACATTGGGATGGTCAAAATTTCTAGCTATATTACACTCTTCCATTAACTCTGCAGCTTCCGATATTGACAAATCTACAATCAAATATTAGCCAGCTACATAATATATAAAAGAAAAGGAAATGTTTTACAAACTTCTAGTGGTCTTGATTGCAATCTCATTACGTGAATATCCTTTTCTAAGCTCACCTTTGTAAACTTTGCCGAATTTTCCTATAATGGTATCATAGTTAAGGTTAGGTTATTACTATATAGCATATTTTTTGAACCGGGACAGATGCACTTCATAAAGAAATTTGATGAGGAAAAATATTGATGGACAACATCTTAAGCCACTTGTATTAGCTGTAGTGCTATAGCTATTACTGTAATTATTGAAAGGGAAATTTTGATGGATTGCTAGCTTAATTAGCAGTATATTTTTTCCACCATCAAAAATTTATTTTTTCCACTTTGTCGGTTACATTCTTTAGCTATGTACCACAACTAGCTATGTTAGTGCACTTCACATAATGTACGTACCTTTTGCAACTTCACATTCAAACCGCAGACACTCATAGTCAATTGTGTAATTCATTGCTTTGTTCCTCCACTTGTCACGTAGACCTGTTACGTACAACAAGTACATAGCTAACATATTAATTCATGTAAATATACATGTGTTTAATTAAATTCACTTTTGCAATGAATACAGAAGATTAGATAAACATAGTTTTAGATCTGCTAGTGATCAATGTAACTTGATGTATGCACTGTAAACAACAAATAAAATTTAGCTATAAGAATTAAATTTTTGGAGTAATCTTTGACAAATTTCTTCAACTGATATAAGGAAATTAGATGTTTTGGCAAATAAAATTTGGCGAAATAGCATCAATTTGCCAAATTCACCAAACTTTTGTTGTATACGGTACTTGGTAAAACCATGATTCCATGCAAAAAGAACCTTTCTGTAAGAAGAGCAGACCAAATTTTGAAGGTGGATATCATAAAGGAGCAGACTATAAGTATATAAATCAATTAGTAAGCTCATAAGAATATAAATTAGTCAGTTCTACCAGCCACTATCCATATATTACTTAGTTATATATGTCTTACTCTTAGAAATAACTTGATGACTAATATTAGGTCCTTTGGTTTCCGCCTTGTGTGAATGATTATTCCTACCGAAAACATTTACTTGTTCTATGCCAGCATGTGTAGTAATAACACAACAAATACAAGTGACTAATTAAGTACTGTACATAAAATGATGGATGGTAAGTATAGTTTGTGAGTATGGTTTAGGTTGATCACTAACAATATTAGTTAGCTACTTTGGAGAAATATTAATAAAAAGCCTCATCTACTTCCAACTGAGCACACTCAACAAAGTCTTTAGTAGCTCCCTCAGATCTGTTCACAAATTTTCAACATATAGGTACAGCTCATGGGTAGAGCACACAAGTCTTGTTTGGTTTTAACATGTATGTTTTAACCTGCATTTGTGTGTATGGGAAGAAATGCCTTCCAAATAAAATCTGTATCACACAATAACACTTCTCTACCTTTCACAGTTTTCACATGGGTGCATGTGTATATTCTACACTTGTTTTGTACATATATATCATGACATATCTTCACTACTGTAACATACAGTTATGTACCGACTTTATTGTAGAGCTGAAACAGATATCCGAATCCGTAGGATATCTGTTTGAAATCTACTATCCAGATTCAAATCCTGCATCCTTTAGTATAGTAGCTAATTATTTCAAGCAGCTTTGAAAATTATCAAAACCTTTTATAGCTACTAACAGTGTTTAAAATTAATGTTAGTACTGTAAAGTACTGTAAAATATGCTTGAGGTACTTTATAGCTGAATATTAAGCATATGCACAATACATCTAAATGTGTAAGTTTAGATTTCTTAGCCCTGTCGTAAAGTATGAAAAAGAGCAATGCATAGTTGATATGTGAACCGAATTCTTTGAAATATACTTAAGGGCCAGTCTGGTTACCTGCATGCAGTCAGTTATACGAGAATAAGCCAGATGGTTATCCTTGCAATCAATAAGTGACACCCTCAGGAATTTGATCTGACTTACTAGACTAGTCTGAATCAAAAATACATTGTTGGTAGCTGTAAATGGTAAGCAACTTGTTTAAAAGTAGCTTGAGTCAAAATGGGTGCTATAATGCTCACTTGTTTCAGGCTGCCCAACACAGGTGCAAACATTATACAGGTACCCTCACCCATGATTTTCAACTTGTGACCCATGCCATAATTATTTTTAGTATATTGAGCATATTTTATTAAAATACAGTTTATACGTTATCTGTGCTGGAATGATTTCACTATTCCAATTAAGACAAACAGTTCTGCATGTACATACCTCTTATTTCTCTTGAAAAGAATAATGATGACAATAATTGTTATTATCATTATTATTACTACTGGTAATAAAGTACCAATGATTATTCCTGCAATTTCTCCACCAGTTAAACCTATAACATTAAATAGATACATATTAATTATGTGAAATGATCATGAGCAGTGGCATACTCCAAAATTATATCTGCCTTATAGCTAAATGTATAATCATATACATGTATATCATATCATTAACATAAAAGGATTGATATTTATTGCTAGGATTGATATTTGGCTATATGGCTACTACAAGCTTTGGTTCTTCACTGTAGTTGCAGCCTTAGACTGTCCTTGTCAGAATTATTATACTAAATCCTACTATTTTATAGCCTTTCCTTCCTTGACCTCTAAATTAAGGTGTGTAATGCTTAAAATAAATTATGAACTAAAGGGAGTAAGAATCGACCTTCTCAACAAAAAGTAAGGAAACAAGAGCTGTGAATACAAATCCTAGTCTTGGGCAGAATAATACAAAGCGATACCCCAAAGTTGTTAGGGATAAATCTTGTAGGATTTGTATTAGCAGTTCTTGTTTCTTTACTGTATGTTGCGAAGGTTGATCCCTACTGCCTTTTTAAATTCATTATTCTTGTGTGCTTACTTTTATTGTATAGTTATAGCTACACTAATAAAAACACTAATATAAAATAATGTTTACTCATGCAACTGCATGTTCCCTGTGTGTGTTTCATTATAATATAGATCATGTGGAGCAGGTCTATTATATCACGTGATGTTTCAGCAAGAAGCTACATGGGGTTTACACCTTATTATTTGATGCATAGAAGAAAGGAAGATAAAGGTAAACAGTCAAAAGACCATGGCATAGCAAAAGAATCTACGTAGCTACATCAGAACAACAAAGGTTCAATCTGACTGAAATAACCTTTTCCTTGAGAAAGAATGTATACGTACTTACATAGCAGCAGTTCAGGTGGTAGGTTTGTTCTTGTGGTCAGGCAGGCTGGCAGGTAGACGAAAGCCTCATTGGAAAATTTCAAAATCCTGTAACTTGACTTCTAATGCTTTGAATACATTTTTGGGATTGATAACTTGTACAATAGATCTATGGCTAGATTTTTGAGTGATTACTATTAGCTACAAGGTTGTTTATGGGTGCAATTTTTTGGAAGCCATAGTTTTCCTTGTTGATCCCTACTACCGTACTTAATGATGAATGCTCAATAACATGAACACATGCCTACACTTAGATAGTGCTTATCTCTGAAAGCTTTCACGAGTTTCTTGTAATAAGATTATGATCTATGCTGGGCTCAGATCATTTTCAAGGTTGGTGAGAAACATAGCAACAAATATTAAAACTAATGATACTGAAACAACTCACATAACTACAGTGGTGAAGTTACATACTTTGCTGCTAAGGGTCATTAGTTAATTATGATAAACCTTAGCTGGTATTATGTATGAGTGCTCAGTAGCTATAATTACTAAGGTTGATACCCTATATAGTTCATTAGCTATGTAGCTAGCTACATTGATTCTATTATTATGTGACCAAGGAAAACAGGTGTTATCTCACATTCAATGAACCATAATTTTCTTTGTAAATTACCTACATTATTTACAGTCCTATGCATATAGTATTTCTTGTGTCAAATATGGTAAAATCAGATGTGCAAATAGGATCTGTTTTTACAGACTTGGTCACATAAAATGGGTGTGTATGCAGTGCTCAAAATAATGATCGGAATTTGGTCGGTCATTCATTCAAAATAGGAGCATTTTATAGACTATTATTGGCTTCCCCATTGGAAATGTACAGTAAAATTTGTCCTACCAAATTGGACTTTGCTCCGTCGAAGTGGGTCAGAAAATGACCTGTGACAGACCATTATTTTGAGCTCTGGTATGATCAGTTAGCTACTTATATTAGTTATCAAGATACGTACCATTGTCATCTCCAGATGATGTACCACCTGTGATATAATAACTATATATAAATAATTCACACAAACAGGAATTAGCTATATGCATTGTAGCATTACATAGCATGTATGCTACTGGATCATACATTTATGATAACTAACCAAAATAGCTCAGGACAGCACTACACATCTCATCAGTGGGAGGCTCATAGTAGTCCAGAGTCAGCGATGATGTAAATGTTAATGGATTAGAACAATTAAATTGTGCAAAGTACACTAGTAATGCTGGGTCAATAGTAGTAAAATCAAAACACTTCACTACAAGACTGTTATAAATGTTACAAATGTCTTCACAGAAAGTAAATATCTTCATTGAAGTTGGATTACATGGTGTATATGAACCAATACACTGATAATAAGCAAAGAAATTTACACATTCTTGTGTTATGCTTGCATTGGAGGATAGTAAACTAATTCGTTGTATGTGAATGTTTAACTGGGAAGTAATGACTGAAGAAAAATGGAAATATCTGAATGATGTTCTGCAAAACACATCAGTAGGTGGTATAGGAGAACACCTGTACAATATTACAAGTATAGATATGATACGCTATGTATAATTGTACACAATCATGGCAATGGTTCAAAATAAGGATCGAATAAGTATCCTTTTAGAAATTCTTTTAAGTATATATATAGCTAATATGTATTTAAGCCACTTATAGACATAGATAAGTAATACTATGCTAAAAAGCATTTCTTTGGAAAACATTTCTCTACATTATTTTATTCACATAGCTAGTTAAAGAAATAACTATACATACTCATGTGTACAAGTCACGTTTTAGTTTAGGCATGCATACAATGTTACAACACATCAAAATTACAATCCATTACAATATTCCTGCATGGTTAATTAACATCTGCAAAGTGAGCCCTCCTCTCCGTCTTTAAGGATGACCAGTAAATGATTGGTTAACAAGTAGAATAATCTGCCTAATAAATTGCTGTGTTATTTTATTTAGAGATTTATAATCAGTCTATTAATAATCAATCTGGCCACTAAATGTCACATTGGCGACAAGGATCACAATGGCTATATGAGTACTATTGGTTCCTTGACAGAATTTAAGTTCGACAGTGAAAAGATCAAGGCATGCATACCTGGAGCATGTTCAACTTTTCTTTGATGCCAATGGAATTAAGGACAACAAGCAAGTTGCAGTTTTATTAACAGTAATTAGTAATTGGAAGTAACATTTAGTTATGCACTGTTAAGCAGTCTTTTGGCTCCGGCGAAGCCAAATGAGTCAAGAGCTCTAAGAGACTTTATGATGTCATTTTGACCACAGCCTTTAGTCATCATGGAACGATTTTGCTAACCAAGAGATGACAAGCAATATAATATTGTGAATTTGGCAACTACTTGGAACAAGCCTTGAAACATTGCTTTATTTGTGGTACCGTATGTGGGAAAATTTTGGCGGGGTAAAACATTGGCGAATGCGCTGATCTGAATCAATTGGAGGGTAAAATATTGGTGAATGAGCCGCATGTATAGCTAAAACTGATCCTAAAAAGAAACATTGGCAGATAAAAAATTGGCAAATGGCCTTCTATTCGCCAAATTCGCCAATTTTTTCCCACTCCAAAATTTTCCCACATATGGTATTCGCCATGAGAACATGCAGAAGTATTTGTTATCTGAAGCCAACCTGCAGGACTATTTTACCAAATGGGCTGATGCCATTCCAATACCTGCATACCTATAGTAAACAGGAATCAGAGTGGGAAGAACGTTTAAACAAAACATAGCACAGCCGGTTTTGAAACATGGTAGCTACCATTCATAGACCGAGGGCTACCATATACACAGCTATATGTCATAATCCTCCCAGAAACAAAAGACCACTGGATTACTATAGACTATAGACTGAAGACAAGCTTTGTTTAATTAAAGGAAAGTAGCTATAATTATGACCAAACTCTTTTAGGACTAAAAGGAATATCTGATTCTAAGTGCTGATTAATAAAATATTCTATACGTATTAAAGTGTATAAAAAATTAAATTGTAGGTGAGTCGATCAGTTTGTGTGTAACTTGCACAAGCATAAAACATACAGCTATTACACTAGTTGCAATGCATGATAGTAAAATACTCACTCAACAGATCCATTTTTATAAGGAATACCTACACGTGTATAAAACATAACAATAATTGATACACATCTTTAAAAAACTATGTACTAACCATTTAAATAATTACAACCAAAGTCTATTTTCTCTATTCCATATAGTGGTTGTAATGATGCTGAACAATTTGTGATAAAAAGTGGAACAATGGTAGAATTAATAACATTTAAGTAACTCAAGAAGTCAGTGAAAAAGTAAGTACAGATACCACTGTGAAGGTAGTTATCACAAGAGGCTTTACATATAGCTTGTGGGCTATTGCCCACACAAAGAGGAAAGAAATAATCACACATGTATGTTTGTACCGAGGGATAGCACAAATCTCTAATATCATATGTCAGATTGCTGAATGCTGAAGCTAAATCTGTGACAATTTGTTGAAATTGATCTAAAGTAGTGTAGTTGTATATAGTACGAGATGTACAAATTGAAGAAAAGTTAAGTATTATATCAGATGAGATACACCTACAAGAAATGTGAAACACTAAAACTTGGAATGATTATATGTATACTTACCCTTGTGATTTAGCTTGCACTGTAAACAATGAGATCAACAAAATTTTTGCTATTATGCACATAATGAACTGGTGGCTAGGACAGCCTATAATTACCTATACAAGTAAAAACCACAAGTAGGAGTTGGTATGTATTTTTAGTGATTCTCAATATACTGTAATAACCAATATTACAGCAATTTTAGATTACATAATTATAACTGAAATAGGTGCTCAAGAAGAAATGTATCACGACAACCATAGCTAGGACTAAAATTGTGGGAATAACGATGCAAAAAATTGACACTGTAGAGTCAACATTTTAATTTGCTTAAAAGTTTCCTGTGATAACTTTTACAACAGCGTTAAGGGATAGACCTGTTATAAAACTTCATTTTATGTTTTTAAGAAAACTAAGATTCACAATTATATGAAAATTATTCCTTGTGGTTTTGCACATACTCACTTAATATACATAGAGGTACTATACTAGGCAAAATTATGAGAATTGTTCAAAAGAACAAAACTGAAGCTTAGAAGCATAATGGCCTTGTCCCCAGCCCAAGGGGATGATGCCAATACTCACTGTTACACTATATGCTGTAGCTACTGTGATCTGCAACTGTGCAAAGTAAAACTGAATGGCTGACCTTTACCATAGATGGTATATTCTCCACACGGAGAATATACTATCTAGCTATGCCTTTACTGAAAATCATGCTTGACCTTTGATTCAAATACTTCTTGTTTTCACTCTGTTCTTGTGCATATGCATGTCAGTGATCATCACAATATACTACATTATACGAAAACTTCATATACTACACTAATATTGACTGTGGTTTCAAGTTGATTCTTGACCGACTGCACGTTTTCAACGCTGCTAACATGCAGTATCCTTCGAGGTATCCTTTCACTTGGTTGGATTTTTGGCACGTGGACCGCGGTCACAGATAGTGACAATGCAGTGAGTATTGGCATGACGCCCCCTTGCAATTGCGCGTGCTACAGTAGCCAATATAATATTATATACTGAGCTGTAGCATAAATCTTTACACTGTGAGTACGTATATATAGACAATACACATACCGTAAATCTATACAAACAACTAACCCGTTACCACAGTTAAAAATGCATGGGTATGGATATAATGGTAGCTACCTGCTGAGCTGACGTGACTCCGCTGAGCGGCCTTCCTTTCGGTTTCATCACGTGGTTTTGTGGGTGTGTCATTTGTTTACGTTTTCCGAGTGCATGTTGGTTCACGGTTAGTAGTCTGGCGAGCCAGCTTCGCCAGACTAGTTGGTTAGATACTATATGCATGGTTCTATACTTACCTATAATTAGTACGGAGGCTATATATATATATATAGCTATAGGAGACAGCTACGCTCTGTCTCCTTCGCCAGATTTCAATATCACGTTATGTATACTGATATGGAATGTAGTTACCATCACGTGATACTTAGCAGCATACACAAAAACAGTGCAACAGCCAATCACTTAGCATACGCTTCCTATAATATAGCTTCAAATAATGATTGCTCAGTTGTCTCTAAGGATTCTCTACTGTATTTCATGATTCCCTCTATATAGCAACTAGTAGTAAAAGATGATCTTTCATCTGGTGTATGTCATGATTACATATATACCTATAGTGATTAGCTATATATAGCTATTTGGTTAACTATAGCTAAAATGTTTTGCAGGCTGTGTGACAGTGATTATATTTATGTAGCTATATAGCTATAGCTGTAATGAGCTGTCATCAGTTGTATGTGTCTGTTGGCAAGAAACTCTTCTAGGTTTAGTTTATATGTGCAGTGAACTGCACACTTTACTTTGACCTCAAGCTAGCTTTGCAGTTTTGAAAGATGAAAAACAATGTTTATACTGTAGCTATACAGCTTCGCATGTAAACCACCTATAGAGAATATCATTGTGAACATATCTGCTGTTTAGTTAGCATGCACTGTAGCTAAAAGGCTTTGTGTCTGCATCATGATGTATACGGAGTTAATTGAAAAGCATGAATATTTGATGGAGTAAAAGTTTTGAGCAAATCGTCAAATTAATCAAAATTCTCCCCATGAAATAATTACGTTACCTCAGGCTGCTAGCTATATGATGGTGATTAGTATAGCTAGTATGTTACAGATGTATTTCATCCCTATGTGTACATGTGTTGATTCTATGGTCATATGATTCATTTTGATGGAAATCATATTATGCTACAAAAGAAGCTATCTACTATAGACTGACTCGGGTTATAGGTAAGTATACATGCACATTCTTCAGTAATGATTTGGACTAATCATTAAGTGCATACATATACGTATATATGTTTATATTAAATTTAACATGGCTGCATGTAAGCAGTTTCAGTTATATACAACTATTGATGGGAGCACTTAGTATAAAAGAAACGATACTGACTATAACCTCAAGTCACCCAGCTATAGGTAGCTATCATGATTAAGAAAATTATACAAAGGGACAAAGCATAGTTACCACCAACCGGCACTACTACTACTACTACTTAGCTAGCTACTACTGATATAGCTATTTTATAAAGAAGTGTATCAAGCAAAACTAATACAGAGACGAACTGATACATGCATGGTATCAGTCACTATGGTATTATATTGGTGCAGATACCAGTGAAAAGTGCATATTACGGTATCATTAAAATCTAAAAATGCTATCTCTTTCAGTGTAGCTATAGCTATTAGCTATGTCATTGTAAGTTAATGATGAGAGTTTAGTGTGACTAAAATTTGGTATAGCCATATAAGAAATAAACGTTGTCCAGCAAAGTTTGGTCAATTTCTAATACTGAAACTAAAAGTTTTGGCAAATCTGCAAGCTTTCATCGTTGGCCAAATTAATGATGTATTGGTATAAAACACACTAAAATGTAGAAATAAGTGTTATATATTAAAACAACCTATATATAGTTTGTCAGTGCATGCCTCAGTGTAGTCCTAAACTCCTATTGTTGCTTCATCTGGAGTGCTTATCAATTAAAGTGGACCTTGTTTTGTCAGGCATTTACTAGGTCTACAAGATTTTTGAGGAGCAAGGTTGTATGGCCATCCACAAAAACAGCAAAAAAATTTTACCTCAAAAATTTCCCAATATAGCCTACACCCAAAGATCCTCTTTAATGGCTGGAGTAGTGATGCGTAGATAGCGAAGAGAACATATTGCTCTACTATCTAGCTATGTGCATATAATATATGTATATAACAGCTCCTACGGTGTACAGAGCTACATTTAAGGGGGCAGAGTGGGGCATTTGTCCCCTAGGTAATTCTGCTTAGAATACAAAATTGAAATTCTGTATATATACTTTAACTATGTTAAAGATTATAGACTATAATAGTATTGCTTACAAGATAGCCCCCTACATTTTGAAAAGCTTCAATTTGCCCCCCTAGCTGCATTTTCTGAATTTAACCCTGGTGTATTTTTGGACTTGGGGTTTATCGGTGGTAAATTTCCTCTGACCTCAGACTTGGGTCGTACGTATATTTGTTGAATACACCTAGTAGCTGTAATTTATATATTACATAGCTATATAGCTATATAGGACTTAGAGAATCCATAGCTACTAGCTATGTGTTCACAGCTGAAAGTGTTGGAAATGTTATAGTTTGGAAATAAATGTGTGTGCATAGAAATATCATTAAATGAGACAGTAAAAAGGATAAAGAGTAGTATAGTAGCGATGACTAAATATATACAGACAAGGATCCTGTTCTGCACAGGTTAATTAACCTTAGTATAATTAGCTTCAGTTGATGAAGAGGGACTTGTAATGTAGAAACCTTGGCATAAACAATTGAAACTGTATGTACATTCCAAACATCTAGCTAGCCACATGTCTGGTGTTTCCACTTACCTGTGCACGTGGCCAAGTGTATTCATCTGTTGTTGTCATCTAAAATATGTGCTTATGCAGCTTTTACCAAGACGTCCAACCAGCCCATTGAGATCTCTTTAAAAGTCTCATAGTCAAAATATGGTATATAATGAATATTATCAATGCCAAATACAGCAAGGGCTTAACTAGTTGTTTGCATAGATACATTCTACAATAGTTGTGTCAGCTAATTTTATTAGTTATTCACCTTTTCCAGCTGTAGATACATAATTACAGTGTTTTACATACATGAAGTGTTTACTGTGATTACGATCACACTATATGCAGGTAACCAACAAATCTACTATCTGATGATATTAGTATTTTCAGTAATAGCTACAACAGGTACCTAAATAAGTGTATGTAATTAGCTTAAATACTGCTTTATTTGTAGAATATGTTTACAAGATATTGCAAGTATCAACATTTTAAGGGTTACTCACTGATATTATTCTCCTTGTTACTACTGTTAAGCAAATTAGCAGGCAGGTATGAAACTTGTTTGTTTAGATAATATTAATGATTTGTAGCTAAATTTACCAGCTACCAGTAACAATTATTTATCTAGTAGCTATAGCTATAGGCCTAACAAGTAAGACTAATTTTACTTGCTTACACAAATTTACATTTGTCAACTTGAAATTTTCACTTCATTCTTGTTAAACCATGCAAGTGCAAAAATCTGGTTTCTTGATTTTTTTCCATGAAGCCAGTATGTACGTATCCATGTGTCTGCCTCACAGGCTTTAAATCATGTGAAGTAAATCCTCAATAACCAGTTAAACAAGTTTTACTACTTAGTGTCTCTATATGACACTTGCTATCAATATAATAGATGGGTGTGGTCTTAGTAACAAAACATTTTGTGAATTCTGCCAAAGAGGAATAAAGTAATACTGTATTAGCTGAAAAAGAGTTGTATAAGACTATTTATTAGCCCATGCATACATTATTTGTAGAGTACATGTTTACAAGATATTGCAAGTATAAACACTTTGTGAGTTACTTACTGATATTATTACAGTAAGTATTGTTAAATAAATTAACAGGCAGGCAAGAAAGCGGCAGTTTAAGTTGCAGTTGTATACATAGCATGCTTCAGTTATAAAAGTGCGCGTGCCAAGCAGATAGCAAAGTTTTTAAAATAAGAATGTTATAGTAACAACTTTATCACTTTTATGAGTTTTATCACTAAAACTAAAGCATAAAGCCAGCTTAAACAGAAGAATTAAATGTGTATGTGTTGCATGCTAAGTGCTCCTCTTTGTTTGCAGCATGACTTACTCCTGACATCATTACAATAGCAGCAGATTAACAGTGGTTTAACTTACACAGTGCCTGGTTTTGGCCTACTGTATAAAACACGGAGTGGCGGAATTCCATACGGAATTCCAGATTGTGTTATTTAGCTCACACAAGTCATTTTATGCAAGGTATACTATATATATATAATTCACTGAATCTGCATGTGGTAGCTACTAGCTACCAATGTAGGATGGAGCAAAATACATACATAGCTGATACATATAAAACTTACAAAAGCTAGCTTTGGATTGTATGGCATCGTTGATTCCCACTCAACTCGCTTGGTTGCACGCAATGTAGCTAGTACAGTTACAAATGTTACTATAATAAATAAACGCATGCAGAATTAGCTACCCAAGTGAATAATAATGGAAATTGTCCTGTCGATTGGAATCGATGGCACCATGCTGGCTGCAACAAAACCAGTATAGTATCATTAATTTCTACTCAATGAGCATCACTAGTATTTCCTTTGTATTTGCTCGGGCAGCTAATTCTGTAATAAGCTGCAACCAAGCATACAATACCAAACAATGCCATACAATCCAAATTTGTAACTTTTATAATTATGTGTTAACCTATCAGCTATCATCCTACATCTGTCCTCATCCTACACCCGCCGTAATGCTAGCTACCATAGATTCAATGTATTATCAACTTGATTATAACTGCATAAAATGACTCATGTGAGCTACGTAAACAATGCAATCCGGAATTCCATATGAAATTCTGCCATTCTGCACTTTACAGTAGGCTCCTGGTTTTTAAATGGTAAAACATTCATATGGCCTTTAATTTGCTTTCATCTTTCATCACTTGACTTTTTGTTCGGGTCATCAAAAATTATACCATAGTTGTGTTTGGTCTTGCATTGTTATTTAAGCACATACATGCACTCATTTTATTAACTCATGATCATTTATTGTATGCAGCACTGATGATAATTCAGGAGTACATTGTTCATCTTACTATAACCAATCGGTTTATTCTTATACAAATGAAACAGTTCAAAGTTAAGCTCTGAAATATTTTGGAATACTTAGTAATGTTACAAATGGAAGTTATTGTATTGAAATGTTAGACAGATTTTGTGCAATGTCATATTTCCACCTTTCAACCAATCAAATAGTAGTATTCAAACACTTTGTTCAAATAGCTGTCAAAACTATGTAATCGATGGAATTTGTGCGATTCATGCGGAGGGAATGATACAATTACTTACGAAAAATAATATGACTGATATAGCAGATAATCTATACAATTGCAGCTCGCCATTATTACAACCTAGTAATAACATATTACCAGAATGTATTAATTTGCCAGGTAATGTAATATGTATGTACGTACTTTAAAAGGGAGTAGGGATTGATCTTTCAGTGCTACAAATAGTAAGAAAAGATTTTGGCATGACAGAACACCAAAGATTCTGGCATGAGATAATTTATAAAAGTTTAATCCCTACTTTTGGTTTGATTATATTTCTTGATGTTCTTACTTTTTGTAGATTGATCCCTACTCCCTTTTCTGAAATTTAAATTTTTAATTATTCTAGTTTGTTTGCTTTTTATACGTAGCATACTTGCATAGCAAAGTAATTATACAGTTTGCATTATAAATGTCCTTACCTTCCAAGTGCCTACTTAATTATATGTGTTTGTTTACAGGCACTTAATTGTTAACAACAGCGATAACATGGCAAAGCTGTATTATAGCTACATAAATACATTAGATAAATATTGAAATCTATTTGTCTAAGTTATATACGTATTATGGCGTATATTGTGAAATTCACGATGCACACTAAAATATGGCTACAGGCACCAACTTAATATTATGCTTGTTTACAGGTGCTTATTAACAATAGCGTTTGCATGGAAAAGCAGCTGTGCTATATGTTTATTTATGCGGTCATACATTATAAGAGAACAAAAGATAATATATATGCAATACAATAAGTTATGTTATATGGCTATGTGCAGTAAATAGCTAGATATATCATCCTGTTAGGGTGTGCCAGTGAAATAGAAAAATATAAAACCAAGGGAATTTAATAAATAAACTACTAACTACATATAAAAATACAAGGTTGTATCTATTGAGATACGTACCAAGTGTAACTATCTTACTATGTTAGTAAAAGGTCTTTATAATATGGTAAGAATGATCTATATTACATTACAGGATTACTAAAGAATAGGAGTAAAAATACTCAGTAAGTTATAGTGCTGTGCAATATACATAGATAACTCATACCTTGGCATAAAACTACTGTGTACATGGTTTACTGGTAATTTTAATTTGGTGGTTTGACAAATTGTTGATGAATTACCAAGTTTAAGTCACACCATTTTAAAATTAAGGTCAACTGGTAGATTGTATGGAGATTAGGAAATTGATTAGTAAACTATGAGTGCAAAACAATTGGAACAAGAGTATAATTGGATAACTATAAATAAGGAACATGTTAAATTATTTGAAAGTTAGCATATCAATGTAAACGACTGCTAATTTTTAGGGCTGAAGCAAATATAAAATTTAGGTTGAATGATAAAGCAAGCAAATAATTATCTGAATAAGTCCACGGCCATTTTATGTTTTAATTACTAAAATACCTTTAAAATTACAAAATATGCAACAATTAATGAAGAAAAGTTATTCACTTACATCCTAATATATAGCTACTCTCTTAGTATTTGAATACGTATATAGCTAACCAAGCGAGTACCAAACAAATCTAGTATTTGTTTCAGCTCTACTTATTTTCATAAATAAATTAGTTAGCTACTCCATAGCTACTTTCATTAGGCCAGGCAAAGTTGATTTACAGTTTATTGTCAGAGCCCTTTCAAAAAAGCATGTGGGCGGGAGGTCATTTTTCACTATTCATTACCAAAAAATTCACTTTTTTCAAAGAAAATTATCGAATGGCATTCAAAAATTTATGAGGGTTAGAAAATCAGTCAAAAATTGGAGTAAAATAGCCATAATGAAATTAGAGGTGGTAGTGTTTGGAGTGATGCGGGTGGTGACGATAAACTGCAAATCAACTTTGCCTGGCCTTATACTTTTCTGTATACATTTTTTGTGACAAATTTTTTAGTCATGATTTTATCTTTTTACTACTCTGTTTTAGATGTGTAAAAGTACCAGAGTATAATCACCAATTTGAAATTGATTATGATTACTATGCTATTGATATTGCTAACATACCGACACTGCAGTACGTATTGATTGCCTTAATTAATTTAATAGACGAGTATAATATTAAAAGCATACCAAGTTGTGATTTCTTAATCCAGTCATTTTTACTATTACATTTCCACCTTGTGATCCAACAACTCTTAAAATACGACCACTGTGTGCAGCTCAATGTCCAATATTTTTTGATGTCATATCAAGATGTTTTAGTGATGCTATTACAAAAGAACAAGAAATACTAATTACTATGTTTGCTGTGTTGTTCGATACATATAATTGTTCTAACCCAAACACCCATTATCCTAATGTTTCTGGAGACCTAATTGACTCACAGCAAAATTGTTATAACATCATAGGTAACTGTGTACTTAAGTGTGTGCATACGTATGTATGTATAACTATGTGAATAAACCTTGTAGGGAATTGGTTAGCAAATTCATACTTGTACGTACGTACTACACATGCAGTGTGCGAAATAAATTTTGAAACATGGGCTGACACACTGTCAGGACATGATAAAGTTTGCACAGAAATAAGTGAAGTTTTCTGGACATTGTGTTAAAATTTATTAAAATTGTGGATTTAAACCAACAGTAGCCTTTGCTAAGTTTTATCCAGACATGTACAAATGTAAATATGCCTTGACAAACAGTGTTTCTGTCCAGAAAATGTCCTTTGTCAGGCTACTATTTTGCACTCTGCACATACTTATTTTAGAGACTTACATTTATATCCAGCATTCATTGGTTGCAGCTATTACAGATTCCAACAACAGCAGTAGTATTTCAATTGGATTAACTGTTGGGCTAGTGCTTACTGGGCTGGTGCCTATAACAGTTGTTGTCATTGCTTTTGTTCTTGGTATCACGTTTATGAAGCGCAGATATAGGTAGGTAGCTGCATTTTCCACATTAGCTAGCTAATTGTAATAAATATATAAAATAAAAACAGCCTAGCTGTAAAGGAAGTGCGAGGCCAATCAAAAGCAGTATTGTAAATGGTTATACAATATAGCTTACAGGGCATCTTCATAACTATGATTGGCTTTGTCACTTGGCCACCTTATAGCTTTATAAAACAAAAAGAGCTAGCAAAGTGACAAAGCCAATCATACTAGTTGTGAAGACGCCCTTTAAACTATTGTATACCATTCAGATAAAAAGGTTTTTGTAATAAAAAATAACTTCTTGGCCTTACCTGATAACAAAGGGTTTTTTGGTTGCTTATAACTATTCACAATGCTGCTTCTCATTGAGTCATTGGCCTCGCAATTCGTTTACAGCCAGGCTGTTTTTGTTTAGGATATCAGTATTGGTTGTAAGTAACTAACATAAATAGATGTTAGGTCCTGACAAGAACTATATAGCTATGAAGTATACAGAGTAACGAAGTTTTTAAATGTCAACAAATATTATACGTAGGGAAGATCAAGTTAATACCCAGGACTTTTCCCTTGTATTTCCCCAAGTAATACCTTTATAAGTCATGTGACTATGTATGTATATACGTACCTATAACAATTATATAGCTTGTGCTTGGTTTTTAAATGGTAAAACAGCAATTTGTTTTATTAGCAACATTATTTCTACAGGAAAAACCATTTAACAATGATGAAAGTAACTAATGTTACTTGCCAACTTACATCTAACCTTTTGCAAGTGGCTGAATTAAGAGTGACTGATCATAATGTTGCACACAAACCCAGTAAGTACAGTAAGTAGATATAATGATACCATATTATTTTTAAAAATCATTTTTGGACAACCATTTTCATAATGTCACTGCTACATATGTTAACAGGTGTGATTTCTTAAAGAAAATTTTTTGAGTTGCTTACTAGCTTACTCACTCACTTACTTTCTTTTTTAATTTAATTTGCATGTTGCATTAAATGAGGTGTAATAAACAGTGGCATGTAGCAGGGGTGGATCCAGGATATTCTGAGAGGGGGTCTGAACACAGAGGTGTATCTCTGAAGCAGGGGGTCTGGGGGGCTGTGCCCCCCAGAAGCTATAGGGTTTTTTGTTATTACAACACCAAAATCATGCTTATTGTAAGATACTAGAATGATAAAAAATTAAAAATTTAAAAGGTAAGTAGGGATTGAATTCAATAGTGCTACAAAAAGTAAGGAAACAAGGAATAAGATTTTGGGACGAGAGAACATTCTGGCATGAGATAATTTATAAAAGTTTAATCCCTACTTTTGGCAAACCTATACTGAAGTGTTAGTTTTGTTCAGTTGTTGTTGTAGGATCAGTCTCGTGATGACGCTAAAACTGTACCTGTAATACGTGCATGATGCCAAATATGGATATCTGTATGCCTATATAAGTGCTGTTGAGACACGTGATGATTAGTATATAGGCTAATACGACCAGAGGTGCGACTTAGGCCTTACAACTTGGAGGTCCTACCGAGATCAACGTGAGGGCCGAGGCACAGAGGAGTCTGTGTGGCAACCCTGTGGTGGTGGATTCCACGTGAAGCGTTGGTCGTAGATTGGTGAACTTGGAACTGGCTAGGAGAAGTCCTGGTGTGAGCACGTGGCTAGTCGGTAGCCAGAGATTCGTGCGAAGTGCTAAGCCTACGGTGCCTACTGATGAGCCGTCCCGATAGTAACGGCGAAATACTCCTGAGAATGGCAAGCAGATGTGCGAGAGGTAGCGGGCGTGTTTATGGAATATCGTTTTCAACTTCCATGGCTGTGAGAGGTGAAGATATTTTGAGAGCCGATGATGGGAGTCCACTATTGTTGAGAATGGACAGTATGAAGCTGCAACTGAGGTTCCAGCTTGAAAAGGAGGGGGAAGTTGTAGGATCAGTCTCGTGATGACGCTAAAACTGTACCTGTAATATGTGCATGATGCCATATATGGATATCTGTATGCCTATATAAGTGCTGTTGAGACACGTGATGATTAGTATATAGGCTAATACGACCAGAGGTGCGACTTAGGCCTTACATTGTAGTTTATCAGTTGTATATTGTTTGTCATTGAGGACCTGTATACCTACCTTCTGGTAGATACAGCCATCCTGACTAAATCAATAATAATAATAATAATAATAAGTGAGCCAAAAGTAGGGATTAAACTTTTATAAATTATCTCATGCCAGAATGTTCTCTCGTTCCAAAATCTTATTCCTTGTTTCCTTACTTTTTGTAGCACTATTGAATTCAATCCCTACTTACCTTTTAAATTTTAAATTTTTTATCATTCTAGTTTGTTTGCTTTTTATACATGCTAAGCATTCATAATAATCTTTCAGCAGGCGCACAAATGTTACAGGCGCTTACGTAATAATTATGCTTGTTTTCAGGCGCTTGTTAACAACGCGCTTACATGGCAAAGCAGCTGTGTGATAGCAAATAACGCTCGAAAAACAGCAAAAGCTATTTGTCCAAGGCTATAATCTCGAAGTTCACGATGTAATAAAGTACACGCGTACACGCGAAAACATCGTGCCATGGTGCCACTGTAACTAATTATATCACGTGCAAGCCAGGTTTTAGCGTGACGTAATAAGCAGAAGCCGTAACAGGCTATCGTCACCTTCGAAGGTGAGATTCACACCTTGCTAGGAATATAGAAGAACAAGGAAGGGAATGAAGGATAAAAGGAATCGCCGTGGCGCAGTGGGTAAATCGTCTTCGGAACAACATTTTCGTAAATCCGCCGCCATTACCTTTATTGTGTGAAAGTTCTGGAGCCCTACACCTAGCGCAACCGGGTCTTACGGCAGGCTGGCTGGCTGGCAGGCTGGCAGACGAAATACAGGTGAATTTCTAAATTTTCAAAGTTGGCTGTAGGTCGAAATATTCGACTTGTTGCTTCGTTTAACCAAGGTACAGCATCATTACAGCCTTAGCAATGCATTCCAGTCGGTTTTTTCGGATAAAGCCTATTGGAAGGTTGTTTTATGAAGTGCGAAAAATCGGGAAACCATACAATTTCTTACCAATCCCTACTATTAAGTACTACAGTACTTAATGATAGAGCATATTTAAGTAAATACAAGGAAGCATTTAACCAAATATGGAGTAGGGGGTGTGGTGGGTGCAACCCCTTGGAAGATATAGGTTGTTTTATTATATAAAGTGCTGAAATGACACTTATTTCAAGAAATAATGCATTTTAGTGTGTTTTTATACCAATACATCACTCTTTTGGCTTCTTTGATATATTTCTGGAGGGGGGGGGGTCTCGAGACCCCAAAGACCCCCCTGGATCCGCCCCTGTCAGTAGCTAAGAATTAGTCAGTTAGGTGTTTAGGTGTCATATATTCAAATTGCTAAGCCTTCTTTCCATCTAACCTTAGCTTTCGTATGTGTTATGAAACAATTGGTTAACAGTGTACTTTGCAACAAAGAGTATCCATCATCATACATATAACCTACATATTTCATGTGACTGGATTTGCCAAAAGAGGTCTTACACATGCAATTAGAAATACTGATTTGAAATACGTACATATTCAAATGCTTTGTAGCTACGTATCTTGAGAATACATGGTGCCTCTTCTATGCAAGTCTCCACAAATCTGTAGTTACAGAAGATAATTTGATTTAATAGGTGTACACCTCTTTAATGGATTACTAGCTGAATTGCCTGCCATTTTTGATAGTTTTTAGCAAATATCACAAGTGCTCACATAGGGGTGGTTAGTTGGGGGTGGTGGGGAGCCGTGATAGTTGTGGGCTAAAAACACATCAAGAAGTTACACTTTTAAATGAACTCGTTTGTGCTCTAGATACCACAAAATGTAGCCAAATCAATAGATAACATCACTAGGCAGTCATGTGATGATTTACAGTGAGGTGATTTTTCATTACTGCCAGTATAGAGCCAATTATTCTGAGCACTCATGGATGTCTGACATGCCTAGTCAAAGCAAAAACAGATTGATGAGCTGTTGGCAAGTTGGCAACTATACACACATGCACTGTTTGTTTATTAATGTTGTACGTAGTTATATATGTATCAAATGATGGTGAAATCTGTTTATTGAAATAGTATGTTTGTAACATTCCTTTTGACTAATCTGGTCACATAATTAATATGCGTAGCTATATATTTCTCTATAGAATAATTAAAAATTAAAAGTAAGTAGGTATCGATATTTCAATGCTTCGTTTTTGGTAAATGTATTCAAATTAAAGGAGAGTTTGGTAAAGTATATAAAGGTTGGCCCCAAAAAGATGACGAAAATATTGAGATTGCAATCAAAGAAAGTAAAGGTTTGTTGAGTTAGCTACTTTTGCATTCATTAATTATTGTTAAGTTTAGATTTATCGCCATCTAAAGTTACAGAATTTATGGAAGAGTGTGATATAGCTAAAAAGTTTGATCATCCCAATGTTTTAAGTCTTTTGGGTATTAGCTTCACCCCAGAGGAAAACAAGCCACTGATGGTGATGCCATACATGCACTATGGTGATGTTAAATCATATCTTAAGTCTAAAAGAGGAAGCATAATTAAATTTAAAGAGTTACCACAGGTAGTTATACACTACCTATAAATCAACTTTGATTCTTAATTTAATTACATGTTACGTACGTATATCTATATTGTAAATGTGAGCTATCAGCTATGTATGTACAGTAGCTACATGGCTTTAGGGAAACTAAATAATGATTATAGCTCTGATTTTTATCATACAGGAGCTTAATTATTTTATGCTAGTCCAGATGATGTGTTTGGACATAGCCAAATGGATGGAGTATCTTTCTTTGAAACGGTTTATTCACTGAGATTTAGCAGCAAGAAACTGTGTGTACGTAAGTTTTAAGTATCCATATACGTATGTATGTTTTGCTACATTACTCACTATTACATATACGTACGTAGCTACATAGCCTATGTAATGTAGAATATATAAATTACGTATATATCTGTGTGTAATGTATATGTACATGAATCAAAAACAGTGGAGTAGGGATTGCAACAAAAAGTAAGGAAACAAATACATAGCTAGCTATCACTTACCACTCAGCATTTGCTATTGCATGTGTTTGCTTAAGCACAATTGTATACAGCTGATTACCAGCTAGCTATAGCTATACCCACGATACGTAGCTACATCAAGTAATGAAACCAGCACATTTACAAGATTTAATCCTTACTTAGGCTGCATGCTGTTTTGTTATACTTTTTCAGTGTAGTAGCTATACTAGTTATTATATAAACTTTAAAAAGTGAGTAGGGATCGATCTTTCACTGCTACAAAAAGTAAGGAAACAAGGAAAAGATTTTGGCACAAGAGAACACTAAAGATTTCGGCTGGCATGAGATAATTGATAAAAGTTTAATCTACTTTTGGCTTGATTATAGCTACTAACTTACTGAAATTGTGAGCCAAAAGTAGGGACTAAACTTTTATCAATTATCTCATGCCAGAACCTTTAGTGCTCTCTCGTGCCAAAATCTTTTTCCTTGTTTCCTTACTCTTGTAGCAGTGAAAGATCAATCCCTACTCACTTTTAACTATTCCAGTATGCTTGCTTTTATAGCATATAGCTACTTGTGTAAGTATTTGCATAATCATATAATATAAATCAATCTCTCATTGCCTTCCAGGCACCTAAAACATTATGCCTATAAAACATTATGCGCCTACTTAATTATGTTTTTACAGGCGTTTGTTAACAAAAGCATTAACATGACAAAGCAGTTGGAGCCATAGGGAATCAGAATTCACCAAAATACTTAAGTTTTGTTGTATTATTACAGCAATACCAATGCATTTCAGTCATGTAAAGCCTATTGTAAGGTATAATTTTGAAGTGTGTAAAATTTTGGAAGCCTTAGCTACAATTTCATAATGATTCCAGTACTACCATGAATACTTAATGGTAACTATTATAATTGAGCTTTGGATATATTCAAATATGCTTACTGTGATTAACAGCAGTAGCTATCAGTGAACTTGTCATAAGATGAATAAAAATTTAGACATCATATATATATTATGTATGCAATTCAAAATTACAAAGTTGTAACAACCTTGTGACAAGATTGTTACAAGTCTTCTGACATAGCAACAACCTTGTAAAAAGATTGTGACAAGCTTACAAGAAACAAGGTGATAACCAGGTTGTGACAATCTTCTGATTTAGCAATAACCCTGTAACAAGGTTGTACAATGTAGTAACAATGATTAAATTCCTCAAGGAAAACTGATACTTGTTCACAAGGTTACTTATACACATCTACTGAAAACCTGTCATAGTAGATGAAGTTGGTAAGCTATTGCTCACTGCCAAGTCACTGGTATGTTTTGTACACAGAGTAGCTATCACTGTACTGAATGGTACCAAATCTGTAGGCATGACATGTAATGGGTTTATCATTATTCTTTGCTTAAAATTATCATAACCTTGTAACAAGGTTGTTAAATAGTTAGAAACAAGGTTGTTACAGTTTAATTACAAGGTTGTAACAACCTTGTTTCTATGTGGGTAATGCATTTATGTAAATGTGTGATGGTGTTGTTATAGGTTGGACAAAAATTTATAAGCAAAAGTTGCAGATTTTGGTCTTTCTCGTGATGTTTATGTGCAAGATTACTATAAAGCACAAAATGGGGTTCCTTTACCAGTAAAATGGCTTGCCCCTGAAGCACTTTTTGATAGAGAGTTTAATACAAAAACTGACGTGGTAAGTAGTTACATAGTACTGACATGTTTTATTATTACTATCACTATTATTTACTTTTTATACAGTGGGCGTTTGGAGTAACATGTTGGGAAATATTTACACTTGGACAGCAGCCATATCCATCCATTGGAGCTTATAAAATTGCAGATTACATTAAGGAGGGTGGAAGACTTGAAAAGCCACTTCTTTGCTCTGAGCAAATGTAAGCATACGTATATACGTAGGTTATTAATTAGCTACACATAAATTTTGAATTTAAATAGGTAATCGATCGGGATTACATTATAAGGAAACAGGTAGCTGGCAAATAACCAGCTAGCTTTCACTTACCAGTATTTAATTTAATGATATAGTTCAGTATCTTGACAATGAAGCTTTAACTATGTAAATGGTACTCAACAATAGTTTTAAGCTAAATTTTACTCATTGTGTGGAGGGTTGACACCTTTTTTCTCTAAGAATCAAAGACAAATCAGTGAAAATGAATGAATGAACAAAGTACATGCCATCATGATGATGCAGAGCGTAAGCAGAGTGACACAACATGTGCATAGCTACGTACCAAAAATGTTACATATTAGCTAGCTATTTGCAGAGAGGATTAATAGCTTTTGTTGACTGAGAGGACATTTGTCCCCACACATAACCAGTTGGTCAGACATGAGCCTAAGATGTTGGATATGACTAATTACAAGAAATTAAAGCTTGCATGTCTTCACTCAGCATTAGTGCTTCATGTGTCACGGCCTCACAGGTAGGGTTGGGTAATAATCAATATTTTTATCGACATAATTTGCCTTTAATTTATCATGATCACGCTCATTTCACGATATCTTCCCATTGGATACAATTGTCCTAGGTAACTAACCGTACATAAAATGTTGTACATCATTCAGTCACATAACCTATAAACATAAGGTTAGGCTGCATATTCTTAGCAAGCAAACACTCTGTAGCATGGTTGAGTTGTTATACCTGTATCCTATTGGGATGAATAAATACCATGCTTATAACATATCGAAGAGTGTGATTCCTGTAAAGCTGTTTCCTTGTTTTCATGATACATCTCAAAGGTAAGCAACTTGGAAATGTTGGGCATCTTTACAAAGTATTTTTCATTACAGATACTCATACAGTCATACAGATAGACCTTTTTCAAAGCTGCAACTGGCTTGTACTGACTTCAAAACTGCTATAGCCTTCCTACAATAAAATAGAATATTTCTTATACCAAGATTAGTAGATTATAAACCATAAGTTGAATAAACCAAGCAGTTGGAAAGGGTATTAAGCCACAGCTTGCAATGGCCTTATTAGAAGCAGTAATAAACTTTTGCCATACGTATGTACCTCACTTTTGTAATGTTGAAAAAGTTTTATGCTTGTTTACTTGAGCTAACACTCACAATGATACTGTCAAAATTGAAATCACACCTACGAATAATTAGAATCATGTGATCTTATTTTGTTGCAAGCTTACGTATTTTACCGCATGTCTTCTAGTGAGTTTAGGACCATTATTATAATAAAAAGGTACATAAGTATGTATTTATAAGTGATAAAGCAAACTTATAAGTGAATAAAGCAAAGGCACATGTGCATTCAGCAATAATATCGTCATGCTGTAGGCTTGTACCAATTATACTAGCATAATTTCGGGCATATTGGGCATTAAAAAGCATTGAGCTTAAATGCTGGCATTTCTAGTGTGCGCCACCATGCACCATACTCAGGTAATTCATAACATCCACAAAGTTATTATTATACACATATAGCTAGATGCTATACTTTCATAAGACTGCTAGGCTGAATTTAGCAACTTTTATGTGCATGTTTACAACTTCTTTTAGATGCTACATCAGGCATCACTAAAAATAATTAAAATTACTTTGTAAATAGCTCCATTGTACAAGAAATTTCGTACTGTAGGAACTAGGAAATTTGAAGATGTTTATAAACAAAATAAGATTTGTAATTAGAATAAGCTATAGGAGGAAGGAAATGTTGAGCATAATGGTGATTTATGGAGCATAATTGGAGCATAATGGTAGCATTGCTCATTGTAAAAGCATAATACGTAGACACAAGCCTAGTACACAGAGCGATAAGTTAAGTAGCGATATTATCGATATTGTTCACTCTGGTAGCTGTAGCCGATTGCCAGAGTTTAAATCATAAATCAAATTAAATTGACTTATTGAGTAATCGCCCAAGCCTACTCATGGTGTGTTAAATTACGTGTATTAATGTGGTATAATAACTAAGCGCTTCAAGATCATGGTTTCTATATTGGCATGTGATCAGACATATAATGTCCGAGCTAAATCCGTTTCCCAGAAAAGGCCTTGTTTGCTTGGTAAATGTCCAATGACCAACTGTTATAATCCTCCCCAACTGTAGCATGTGCACTTGTGAAATATGTAGCCTTCATGCAGGTCTTGGCGCATGTATCCAACTCTAGCCGGTTTTTTGTTCTAGTGCTAAAATAGCTAAGTTTACCATTAGCAACCAGCTTATTATATGTATATAATGACATCACTATAGGTATAAGATTATGAGATCTTGTTGGAACTTTACACCAGATGAAAGACCATCTTTTACTGCACTTATAGAGGATATAAATGAACACAATAAAAATCTGAAGTGATAAACAGTAGTTTGCATGAAAGTATATGCTAACCATATATAGTAAATTAAGGTGCACGTGATAATAATTATTATGACGACAGCATGGATTATAGAAAGTATTGCTACTAGAGAATTGATCATGATATTGTGAATTAAGATGTTATGATCACCATCATTCTCTTTTTGGCTGTGATTCTCATAGTCTTCTATATGGGTGTGATTCTGATTGCCTTCTAATTATGTATGTCACTGTCCTTCTTTTCTGGGTTGTGATTGTTCTTCTCTTCTTGGCTGTGATGGTCACTTTTTCTGAGCCCTCATAATCAATATGTTCTTGACCTGGTATACTAAGGTCCTCTTCATTAATCTTTCCTTTGAAAGCTACACCATGCAGGCACCCAGCATACCAGTAAAGATCTTCCAAAGATGTAACAATATTAATGTCAATGTGATTGGAATCAATGCCAAATTAGCTATAATAAACAAGAGTTATTTGGTGGCGTCCAGTTTCCGGTCATAGAATAAAAATTTTTATATCGCTGTGAACTTCAATCACTAAAATATAGCAATTAACTTCAAAGCAGAGCTAGCAGTTAAATGACATTCCCTCTACAAATGTATGGGAAAGTCTTTTACACTAAGGCATATTGGAGTGTTTTTTAAAATATTTCTGGCATTTGAAAAGCTTCATAAGCACTTGCATGCACACTTCAGCAACAAGCTATTATAACAAATTTATCTGAAGGCCATCATGTTGTGCTATCAGCTTCTACGTATTATGTTATCCCACCATCATCAGCTGTTCTACTGTGTCTTAAATACCTCAGTTCTACAATGATCATTATCACACTGCATACACATACCTCAATGTGGCAGACTTACCTAGCTCTTCAAATAATTCATCACTGGTTTGATTGCAATACCTCAGTCTGGTAATGTAGTGTGTCAAGTTCTGTAGCCAAACTTACTACAGAGTACAGAGTTTGACTATCTTATATTATAAGTATACGTATAGTAGTTACATAAATTTAAACCTGTTGCTTCCGAGTGAATATCTGAAAATGTAATCCTGTGATTAATATACGTATGTACTTTCACATTAATCTTTTCCTAAACGACAGTCATGTTACATGATATATCACTAGCTACCTGTATAATATAATACACAATATGTAACCATTCACATTCTGAGATGTCCACACTTACTTCATGATCTCACTGAGGTATGACCACCGCATACAACCTACCAAATTACTCTTCCTGAGTAGCTGCATATATAGCTACAGTATACACAGTTGTCACATGGCTTAAGCCACCTGCTTGGTCTTCTATCAAGCCATCCTATTCCCTGGAACCATCATCCTCACCACTACGTCACAGGATGTCCATGAGCATAATATAGCTACAAGAAATTCATTTCAGTCATGCATTGACAATAATATAGCTAGCTACCAGATCAGATCGCTACAAAGAATAATTTTAATTCAATATAAGTTAAAACTTTGGTCCTATAAGACAATTCTCATTGTTCAGTAGAATAGCTTAGTAATAACTATTCACCAATATAGCTACATTGTGGACATTATTATTATTGTCACTGACTTAATAAAAATTAAGAGAACAATAATAAAGAGATAATAGCTAGATGATGATATGGGAATAAATAGTAGGTAAAATTTGAAAGTTTAGAAAAGAACAATAGATAAGGTTTGAGCATATAATAGGCTCGTGCAATGGTAGATTTAGGGGGACTAAGCTTAAGGGACTCTACCTGCATGCCACCTCAGGAAATCCATTATATATTTTTCTTGTGAATAGCGGTGCTTTTTCTGTAATGCACCAATTTATATACGTAGCTATATAATATGCTGTTCCTTACATGTCAAATTACATGTCATTGACAAGCTACAACAATCCTACAGTGTAAGCTACGTGAATTAAAAGGATCTCGTGATTCCATGCATTAATTAGGGGGCGCATGCACGTACCATCCTGCGGGCACTTGGAGATTTGAAAGTTCAAGAGGATTATCCGAGGGATTATATACACAGCAAAGTAAAATTAAACCTGTAAGTTATAGTAACATCCAGTAACTAAATTATCATTTCCATGCAATAACTGAATAGCTAGTAGCTACATGATGTAGCTATAGGTGCATGGCTATAGCTATGCGACTGTCTGAACGAAAGCGGCCAGCGGCCAGCCTATGGCCACTACTCTTGTAGTATGGCTTTCGAGAAATAGTTAGCTACCTTGTAAACATGGCTTTAATATGTGTGGATTTCAGAGCTTTTGAGCACGTGCACCTGACTCGATGTAGCTACTGTTTGGGCCAGCGTAACAAGCCGGCCGGGATATAGCTAGCGGGTATGCTCGCGATTGGGCTATTGTATACATGCAGGTGCACGCGTGTATATTAAAATCTAAGGTACGTGGCTATTATTATTATTATTATCATTGTATCATTAATGTACAGGACTCAATTAGTGTATTGTCGTACATATGTGCATGCAGGTATGCGTAATTATCAGTATATTATCTAATTAGTTAAATTAATTAAACCCTCTCTAATATCAACTAAATGATTAGGTAACTTGTTCCATAACTTAACGTACATCAGTTAAACTTAATTGTTTGAGATGCATCGATATATTGATGTATTGCTGTGTATTGATCAATAAATCACTACTGGACAAAATGGCCATGAAAATACTTTGAAAAAATTTCAAACTCATGAATAGCTAGTTAACTGTTAAGTTTTCATTGATACTCACCCAATGAAAATCACATCATGGCTGATTGAATGAAGTATCCATGAATATCCCATGAAAACACCATGAAAATATTATCATGAAATGTAGTTTTGTATTGCTAGAATGTCACTATGCTGCCTTTGTTTAGACCATATGACAATGCGAAGCTGCATTATTCATTGATTTATTTTCATGGGACTTTCATACTCTATGGAAATAATTTTCATGGGATATTTACAGATATTTCATTGTTAATCAGCCATGAATAGTCCATGATGTGATTTTCATTGGGTGGGTAGCTAGCTAGCTATCAATGAAAACTTAACTATTCATGAGTTTGAGACTTTTCAAGGTATTTTCATGGCCACTTGCCCAGTAGCTAGCTATAGTGAATGCTGTGTGTAATGCATAAAAGTTAAAAATGACATCTTTTGTTGAAAATGATATGAGAAAAAGCATTGTATATCATGCATGGTAATATTTTGGATTTATCTCCTTGAAAAGTTTTACCATTGCTTTCAAGTAGCTATTACCACAGAGAAAGCTCAAGTGTACTCTAATGCTTAAAAAAGCAATGGTGTATCGTGGTATTGTGATACGTGCTTTTGGCATGATGCATTGATACTCCTGTACCCATCTCTAGTCAGCTGTAGCTATAGCTACATGCTGGATTGATACTATAGCTATTGGTGGGCACGCATGGCCTTATTAGCAAAGCCAATCATGACTAACTGTCTAATTTTTATAATAAGAGGTGTTATAGCAGTTGTACAAAAAAGTAGCACTTCATTCATGAATGGCATTATATGCATGCACTGAAGAGGATTAGACTAGATCCTGTGGTAGAGAATTTTAACCTATGAAACAACTGCACATACGTACGTATATATACCGTAATGAAGCTGATGTGCACCAGCATTGCAATCAGATCACAGGCATTGACCAGGTTGCAATGCTGATGTGCACTAATATTAATTTAAGCTACAGCTGCTTGTATAAGAACCTTGGATAACATACATACACAATGTACTTGTTTGTGAGCAGTACATATAGCTAGTGTACCTGACCTGGCATGTGATGTGCTCTTCATGAGAATTGTACTCATGACTGACAAATTTTAATGTGCACCAGTCATGCACGTGCTTGAGGTTGGCATGTGTAAAACTAGCAAGTTTTCTCAAGTAGCTAACCACCTAGCACACATACACATGCAAGTATCCGGCAAATTTGAGCTGTAGCTACGTCTAGATATATCAATGAGTAATGGAGTAAACTGTAGTAGCTATAAACAGTAATGTAGCTAGTAGCGTACATAGTTGATAGATCAGATAGGGACATACGTATCATAGATACATAGTTACTATATAGTGCACTTTAAACAGTGTTTTATTGTATGCCTTTGCTCAAATAATTTGGATACTTTTAAGCATCACAAATGTGACCATGCACGCTCTGCACACTGCAGCATTATTAACTAAAATGAATTAATAGCTACTTATTGTTTATCCATAGGATATGAGTGGCAAGTACCAAAGTATTGTTGGTTGTTCATTGCTGTTGCTCTGGCTACTGTTGTTGGGTAATCTAACAAGCAGGTACGAACAGTATGTAATTATCTAATCATAATTTTCACATACATAATTATAATGACTAAGATTTTTGCTACCTACAAATTAAACAACACAATTTTCACATGTATACTCTCACATTAGATATTTCTGAATAACTGTAGCTAGCTAATAATTAGAAAGCAAAGCACAGCTACATGTGATACTTTTGTTTGTAGTTAAAAGCTGTTTTACATTACAATCCAACACATGTACATGTAGCTAGCTACAGCTATGTATGTAGCTACTTTATTTTTCAAAAATATCATTACTATATAATAATTATTATATCAAATGATTCTTTAACTTATACGGGCTATACTAGCTAGTTAATAATTATTAGCATGCTAACTTCTTACTGCTCCTTCTCATAAATAACATAGTGACAATGTAGTTGAAAGTTCATCTATAAATTGTTCATCATCATTATCACAATCGGTTTATGCATATACTAATGATACAATTCAAAGTTATGCTGTTGAATTACTTGAAACACTCAGTAATGTTACTGATGGAAGATTTTGTATTGAAATGCTGAACAGATTTTTGTGCGATGTCATATTTCCACCATTCAACCAATCAAGTAATAGTATTCAAACAATTTGTCCTGAAAGTTGTCAAAATTATGTAAGCAATGGAATTTGTGCTGTTCATGTGGAAGGAATGGCAACATTGCTTATGAGAGATAGTATGAATGATGTAGCAGACAAGCTATACAACTGCAGCTCACCGTTATTGCAGATCAGCAATAACATGTCATCTGAGTGTTATAACTTAACAGGTATATTGTTTTAGCTTTGTATTTAGATATAGCTAAACGTAGCTATTTATTTTAGATAAATAAATTTTAATGACTAAGTACAGGAATGTACTTGTATTAGTAGTAGGAATTGATACAATCATACAAAATTGGTATCAAAAATTACTTTTGATTGGCTTTTTTCCAAAATGAATTGCTACTGCTATATGCCACTTACATATGTAGCTAGTGATTTTCTATTATAAAGTTTGAATTCCTACATATGAAGAATCTTAAAATTTAGGAGGGCCTATGGCCCCCACTTTTACCACCTACGTTACAGAAAAACGAGAAGCTCACAAAAGATGCTGATAGATTTTATAGCTATAGTCATAAATTTTGAAATGTATAAGTTTGAATTAGTTTGATTATATTTTTTGAAAATACAGCTGATGTATAATATCATGGTTTAAGCATTGCCAAATAAGTACCTAAAAATTTTCTGTATGTGTATTTTAAAGTATAAAGCAAATAAAACAATACTCACAGTAGTGCCAAATAACATGTACACCAACACATAGCTACACATAAGAACAAGTGTAGCTACGTAGATTTAGCTACTGGTTTTTGAGAGGTTTGGAAATTTCACAAGTTGCAGATATAAGGGTGGGTGGTGAGCTAAGGCTTTTAGTCAGACACACGTGGCCTAGCTGTATGTTAGAGTAGCCACATAGACGTACACTACAAATCAAAAGATATATCTATGAGCAGTTACACTCCTATATACTGCCTTATTAGTAGTCTTACACCACAAATGCTCACTTTCACACAATTTAAAGGCCAACATTCAGCCATACATGACTGAATGTTGTTCTATTATAGCAGAGATATATTATCCCTAGATTAATGATATGGATGGATATTAAATAGATTTGTTTATACTGTTGTTACTTTCTTTATAGTTCTTCCAAACAAGACAGAACATGTCCAGTAAGTGTTCCATATAGTATACGTACAATCGTATATCATTAGTATGGTAGCTATATAGCTAGTACTAGTTCATGTATAAGAAGGCATGTATGGTGCAGAGTGTGAGAGGAGAGCAAGTATGGTGGTTTGATGGAATAACCTTTAGCAATTTCTGTAGAAAGATTGAAGGCTATAGATCCAGCCATTTAGGTACTTAGTCAATTTCTGGTTTGCAGAATCCATATATGTAGCAAAATTTTTAGTGAGCCGATCATGTGTTAGGAGCATCTTTTTGCTTGTTTGAAATGAAGATAGCTGTAGTATTGTACCAATGAATTTGTAATAAATTTTGATTTTATTAAGGTGATTTTCAAGGTGGTCACATCAATTCATACCATTAAGTACTACCATACTTAATGATACTACATATTTGTAGACACTGTTACACTCAGACTCACCTGGTTCTTGACCACTTTATACATGTTGTCATTGTATGTGTTCGTGTATGTATCTGTTCCTGAGAGCATGATGAATTGAACCAGTTAAACAAGTTCTGCTGCTTTTCAATTTTCTTATATGATAGTTGTCATTATGCCAAATAGCTAGATATCTACTGTAAACATGTATATTTATAGCCTGACTGTTCTATTAGAGAGTATCTATCTATTCAACATAGCTATATGCTATTATATGCTCCAGCTTATTATACTTATGCCAGTATATTTGATGCAGGCCTACTGGCAAACAAGTTTTGTTGCACTTGACTATTAATGTATAGTTGGCTGCTCGATCACATTAATAATGTACATTGTACCAATGGTTAGTGTTTTTGGGACAAATAATATTACATACAAGGTTGTTTTCAGGTGCTTTGTTTTGGAAGCCATAGTTTTCCTTGCTGATCTCTACTATTAAGTACTATGTAACTAATGATAATAAAAGATTTTACTATAGATGTGAACTGCTACCAGAAAATGCCTGTTCAGGTTTCAGCTTGAATTATGATTCATATGCTGTTGATATTGCAAGCAAATCAATGTTGATAAATTTTGCTAATACGCTAAGTGGACTAGATGAAAACTTTTATAACATATCATCAGCATGCGAGTCATTTCTTGGTATGACCATATGTTTGGTTAAATTTCCACCTTGCAATATAGAAGTTAATAAATTACTGATTGTTTGTGAAAGTGGATGTTCAAGATACTATGAGCAAGTCCTCAGCTGCATTACTGATCTTACAATGGAACAGTTGAATTTTTCTGCCCTCATACACGTAAATTCTGGGTTCAACTGCAGTGATCCACAAACTTACTTTAAAAGTGTTCCTATAACTTTGTATGATACAGTGCAAAATTGTTATGACCTTTATGGCAATGAAGGTGAGCTAGCAAGTACAGTAATTAATTAAAAGTTTAATCCCTAATTTTTGGGTCATTCTGTTTGCAAAGATTGATAAGAGTCCGAAGTAGGGATTAATAATTATTGCATGCCAGAATGTTGTTCACTAGTAGCCTTCTTATTTCATGCATTTAGTGAAGATTGATTTCTACTTTCAATTCAAACGTTTGTTAATATATATAGCTGTGTACCTAGTTGTTAGGCTATGTGTCAATCTGAATAGGGATCTCTATTACAAAAGTAAGGAAACAAGACACATCATTGACACTTTATACTTTGGCTTATTTCAGTAGGTCAATATGATTAAACAAAAAGTAATTTGTACATAATGGTGTTACTTAGTTGTTTCTTTACTTAATTACATTACATATACTACTTCTGGACCAGCTGAAACTGGGTCAGGTCAATCTGCACATCTGGGTCAGATGGGTCACTTTTCCTCTGGGTCATTCAGGTAGCCGGGTAAAACTCAAAAAACCTAGTTTGCAATACTCTCTAATATAGCAGTCACTAATAATACTAGTGACTGTTCTATTGAATAGATTTATTAATGCTAGTCTCTTATAAATATATTACAGTACCTGTACTTCGTATAGTAGTTATGTTGTTCTGTAGATTTTAAGTTTTAAAATTTGTTAATTTTTTTAATCCGGGTCACCGGATCAGCAGATCATTAGGTCACCATTGATTGTGACTAGTTTTAACCCTGGGACTTTGTAACTCACTACCATGAGTTTTAATGTACATAGCCTTACTTTATTCTGTGGTTTGTATTGTAGTGTCATCTGGTGGAAATAACAATTCAACAATTTCAACAGGATTAATTGCAATTATTGCAGCTGTACCTGTTGTTGTTGTGATCATTGTGATTTTACTAGTTCTTGGTATAATGTTTTGGAAATACAAACAGAAGTAAGTACAGTACACCTGATAGCACTGATCTGAGTGTTTTTAGTACCTAAACATTACCAGTTAATTCGTCACTTGTATTTGTTGTGTTATTACTGCACATGCCGGTATAGAACAAGTAAATGTTTTTGGTAGGAATTATCATTCACACAAGGCGGAAACCAAAGGACCTAATATTAGTCATCAAGTTATTTCTAAGAGTAAGACATATATAACTAAGTAATATATATGGATGGTGGCTGGTAGAACTGATTAGTTTATATTCTTATGAGCTTACTAGTTGATTTATATACATATAGTCTGCTCCTTTATGATATCCACCTCATTATACCTTCAAAATTTGGTCTGCTCTTCTTACAGAAAGGTTCTTTTTGCATGGAATCATGGTTTTACCAACAAAAGTTTGGTGAGATTAAAGTTTGGTGAATTTGGCAAATTGTTGCTATTTCGCCAAATTTTATTTGCCAAAACATCAATTTCCTTATATCAGTTGAAGAAATTTGTCAAACATTGCTCCAAAAATTTAATTCTTATAGCTAATTCACCCTAAACTTTATTTATTGTTTACAGTGCATACATCAAGTTACATTGATCACTAGCAGATCTAGAACTATGTTTATCTAATCTTCTGTATTCATTGCAAAAGTGAATTTAATTAAACACATGTATATTTACATGAATTAATATGTTAGCTATGTACTTGTTGTACATAACAGGTCTATGTGACAAGTGGAGGAACAAAGCAATGAATTACACAATTGACTATGAGTGTCTGCAGTTTGAAAGTGAAGTTGCAAAAGGTACATTATGTGAAGTGCACTAACATAGCTAGGTGTGGTACATAGCTAAAGAATGTAACTGACAAAGTGGTAAATATTTGCAAGATAATAGTTAACCATCTCCATCTAAGTGTGGCTATACTTTTCATCTACATAGCTAGTTACTAAGAAAGCAAAATATGATCTCATAAATGGAGATGCTATGCATGGATCATCATTAATTCTTAAATATTAGCTATGTAGCTACATTGTAGCCATTTAAATTATATGGATAACCTAGGTAGCTATGTATAGCCATGTATGGTGAGCTTGATGTCAGATCCATGTTCAACTGTGAGCTATTTAAGTCTGTGACTTGGGTACCCAACAGTAACTCTCTAATATAACAGTCAATACTTTAATAAAGCAGTTGATAGTGCAAGTTTTATTAATTTTAATAACTAAGCACTCCCCAACTTCTATTCATGCCTCTGTATATCTATCTTCCTTATAGGAGAGTTTGGTAAAGTAAATAAAGGTTGGTTTAGAAAAGATGATACAAATATTGAGATAGCAATCAAGGAAACTAAAGGTGTGTTAATTTGGTTATGCATACTTTGTTCCATGCACGTGCTTATTCTGCAATCTTAGATTTATCATTATCTGAAGCTAAAGAGTTTATGGAAGAGTGTAACATAGCTAAAAAGTTTGATCATCCCAATGTTTTAAGTCTTTTGGGTATTAGCTTCACCTCAGAGGAAAACAAGCCATTAATGGTGATGCCATACATGCACTATGGTGATGTTAAATCATATCTTAAGTCAAAAAGAGGAGGCTTGATTGACATCAAAGAATTTCCAAAGGTAGGTATGGTTAAATGTATCATAGCTATTACATATCAGCATTCACTGATACAATGCAAACTCTTAGCTATGTAGCTAGCTGTTTAAGAAATTATATTACGTATATTATAAAACTGGGTGTTAAGTACATACGTGTGGCCACCATACAGGATCTCGATTATTCTATACTGATGCAGATGTGTTTGGACATAGCTAAAGGAATGAAATATCTCTCTTTAAAACGTTTTATTCACCGAGACCTAGCAGCAAGAAACTGCATGTAAGTTTATGTATGCAGAACTCCTTAAAAAAGGAATGGGATCACAACAAAAAGTAAAGAAACAAGTAGCTAGCTATCTCAGCATTTCATGTGTTTGCTCAAACATAATTGCAGCTGGGTAGCTACCTACATACTCAACCGACAAAACACATCTCTAACTCTACTTTGGCTGCACACTGTATTACATATAATAATGTCCACCAAAGTAGAAATTAAATCTTGTAGAAGTAGCTATATGCTAGAGAATGTGTTTCATTAGTTGTGCATGTACATGATTGTGTGGATTATCTTACGTATAGGTTGGACAAAAATTTACTAGTGAAGGTTGCAGATTTTGGTCTTTCTCGTGATGTTTATGTTCAAGATTACTATAAAACACAACATAATATTCCTTTACCAGTAAAATGGCTTGCTCCTGAAGCACTTTTTGATAGAGAGTTTAACACAAAAACTGATGTGGTAAGTATTTCATTTTTCAGTCTGTCTGATGTACACTAAAAATACGTTTATGCAAATAAATTTCATTGCATCATATTGGCATAATAAACCTACAGAACTCCCCATACCTATGTATGTATTTAAGTCATATTAAATTGCCAACCATTTACACATTGTTTACTGTTATACAGTGGGCATTTGGAGTAACATGTTGGGAAATATTTACATTTGGACAGCAGCCGTATCCATCCATTGGTGCTTATGAAATAAAGGATTACATTAAGGATGGTGGAGTGCTTGATAAGCCATTTCTTTGTCCTGATCAAATGTAAGTGTAGCATTGCATGTAGGCAGCTTCATACCCTCTTGAGAAATAAAATTAATAGTAGGGATTGATACAAAAAAACATGGTGTCCAGATTGTAGCTATATTCATACATTCTAAAATCAGACCATAAGAAACCTACTACAACTCTATTTGTGTAACTATAACAATGTAGCTATATCTCCAACCAAAATGTTGCTAAGTTGGTCTGTTGGCAAATTTTAAATAGTACAGCTAGCTACATATATGGACTTTAATTTGTCAGTCAGCCTGCCAGCCTGTGAACAGGATTGGCCTAGTGTCTAGAAACTGATGAACTGATGGGCTTAAGCTTATAGCCCTTAGATAAAAGTTGATTACATCAGCATGAATCTTTCTGTTCCAATTGTCATACTTGCTTGGGCCATAATCTGTCCTCTGTGCATTTATATATCCTCACTGACTAATCTTCAAAATAAAGGTGTCACCGTGTTAAACATTGTATACACAGTAAACAAATTTGAATAGTGCGTGCAATAATGTACTATTAGTTTGTATAAGGTGAATTTGTTGCTTATCTAGTAACAAAAGCATGTTATGTATACGGTTACAGTAGCTATCAGTACTTTTTGGATTAATAAGGTGGGTTTGGCATATGCATAGCTAGTACTTTGTAATAGGAGACTTGATTCTAATTGCAGAGAAAATACTTGAGTATTTGTAAAATCTTTTCAGTATCGCCTTACCCTAAACAGCTATACCATAAAAGTAAACAAACTAAAACTACAGTAAGGGAACAGGTATCTGGCAAATAGCTAGATAGTAGCTATCATGGACTCAATCACTACTAGTAGTTTTACGTGCATGTGTTTGTTTAAACACATTTGCATCTGGGTAGCTATATACAGTTATACATACATACGCAAATGAAACACATTCTCTATAGCATGTCTACAAGATTTTATCCTACTTAGCCAGGTATGTAGCTATGTGTATAGAAGCACTTCTGAATAGGTTTTACCATTCCTGGTTGCTTACAAACAAGAAATTATTGTATTTGAACACTGTACATATACGGTAAGTGAACATCACTTATGCATAGAGTAACTGTAGCTATAGCTATAGCACAAAATGTTTGCAGCAGAAATAGTCACACCATGAATTTACCAAAATTATCCTTTCAAAAATCATCAGTGTATCAGAATTTAATTTAACAGCACACCTGCAAAATTCACCGAAGTTTTTCATTCCAAAAGCACCGGTACCAGCAGAGCCTATTTTATCTTGCGAATATTTGCACTATATAGCTAATAAATAATATACACTGCATTGCATGCTAATTTTACCAGCTTTTCAATGTAATGTAATTATATCACCATATAGGTATAAAGTTATGAGATCTTGCTGGAACTTTACACCAGATGAAAGACCATCTTTTACTGCACTTGTAGAGGATATAAATGAACTCCATCAATTAGAAGTGAGAGACACTTCTCAACTGTAGTGGCTGAACATATACTAATTGTGATTAGCTAGTTAGTTAGTTAGTTAGCTGAATTGCATTTATATAGCTAGCAAACAGAACTTTGTGTAACACTGTAGTTAACACTATTTGTATCTTGCTGCGTGATAATAATAAAATGCTACCACCTATAATAATGTATACATCAGAAGCCTGAGGGCTGGGGCTGTACATGTCTGCATGCAGGCAAACCATGAGTGCCTATATGTTATAAGCATGCCACTTAGTTATAGGACACATCATATGCATGTGAATCAACCCATGCACATAATATAGGGCTGGGGTAGCTAATTATGCTCAAATTCTTTGCATTATTCTATTCAGAATTTCATTAAATCTGTCTGCATTATGTTTATACATTATTCTAACAATCATTCTTTAAAAGCCATCACTTTTTGTTTTTCCAATGTCTGACTGCTCTAATAGAATAAGATAAGGTATACACTCCGATGGTTCTATTGTGAGTCTGACATGTGGTTTTTTGCACCTCCAGCATAATGCTAGTATTACATTCTGCTATTATTCCAGCATACCCTAGCGTAATGATGTAGCTAAAAAATGAAGAAATATATAACCTTCAATCATAACTGGATGATATATTGTTAGTGTATAAAGACAATTTTGAAGTGCCAATAGTTATGTATTAGCTAGTAGGGTGAAGAGATATTTTCCAAAATAGAGATAAGATTTCCAAATGATGAATGCATAAGTGAAACATACTTATGTTCCAGTTATGCATTCATCATTTGGAAGATTTTTCTAAACTGTCTGGAAATGTGGCATGGTTTTTAGGTATGCAAATGATTTGCACACCTAAAAACCATGCACATTTCAGAAAAATCTTGGCATCAAAGCTTTAATTTGTTAATCAACTCCCTAATCTATGCTGTGATCAAATGTAATGCAGCCTCGCGTGTAATTAATTGCAGCTACACACTTGCGGCACACTGAAGTACATGGAAACATTATTGCAAGCCTCGACTGCCTCGTTGCAAATATAGACTAGATACATGATCAATTTCAGACAGCACAAACACGCTCCGTTGGTGCCGAAGTTAGTGCACTTTGCGATTGCCCTATATAGTATTATAAGTAAGGTCACGTGCCAACAGTGTCAATGGGACCCACGCTACCTTGCATCCGGCTAATTTGATTCTATTATTTTGAGTCGACAACAGTCACAGTGTGTCGGTGTGTCGATCCAAGTACGTGTTTGTCCAGGTGTCACTGAGTCACTTCAAGAGATCAATTATGTCTGACGAAATAGTCGCCTTACTAAAAGATTTAAAGACAACTGGTTTATATGAATTCTTTTCAGTGATGCCAGTGAGTTCTGATAAAGATATTACCAAAGCTTACAAGAAGAAGGCGCTTCAGCACCATCCAGACAAAAATCCAGATGATCCGCGCGTGAACGAAACTTTTCAGAAAGTATCAAAAGCCTACGAAATTTTATCAGACCCTGCCGCAAAAGCCGCCTACGACAAATGGATGCGAGCGAAACAAGCTTTGCTAAGGCGTACTCAAGAGTTATCATGTAAAAGAAAAAAATTCAAGGAGGAATTGGAACTTCAGGAACAGTTATCGGCGAAGAAAGTGAATACACGCAAGAAGCAAACAGAAATATGGAAGCAGAAATAGCAAGGTTAAGAACTGAAGGACAGGAGTGGATTAAAAAGAAGAATTACTTCGTGCTGAATTTCAAAATACAGAGGAATACCCTACTTTAAAAGCATAATGGAAGGCTGCTAAAACTGATGCCAATAATGGCAGTTATTCAAAAGATGTTCTATTGAAACAGTTTGGCAAGTATGGCAAAATATTGGATATTATTGTTTCAATGAAAAATAATGGAAGAGCTTTGGTAGTGTTTGAGAAAGCTGCATGTGCATCTCAGGCTTTACTAGTAGAAAAAGGACTTACAACAAATCCTTTGACTCTCACATGGGCGGCAGGGAAACCTTTAGTAGAAGAAACTTCAACTTTTGACTCTAAAGTTGATCTTGAAAGTTACGAACTAGCAACATTTGCTCGCTTACGAGAAGCACAAAAATCAAATCAACAGTCAGTTACAGCTACAGCTACAAATGAATAGCACAACCATCATGTAATATTATTGAATGTTATTTATTTACGTATGTAGCTATGTATTGGGAGCATACAGGCTAGCTATCTAGCTATAGCGAGGGGTCCGAAACTCCCAAAAATCTTGTACGAGATTTCAAATCTTCAAATTAGAAATAGGGGGGGGCAACGGTATAAATCTTTGTTTATGGACGATATTTAACCCATACTGGTATGAAGGTATTGCAATACCTGCAATACCTGCAATACCTGCAATACCAGAATACCGCCTGTTATATTTAATTAAGTTCTTTGAGGCTTGGGGGTGGCCAGGAAGCCATATTGCAAGTAACACTGAGGTTAACACTTAACTTTTTTGGCAAGCACCCACCTACTGTTATGGAAGGTGCTAATTTGTATTAATAACCAATTACTTGATAAAAGTTGTACTTGTGGGAACCATCTTACCACATCTATATTGAGATTTTAAGGTGGTTTTGATGCACTGATGACTTAAAATTGTGATGATGACAATACCGTGATATTTAGTAATACCGTGATATTTTAAAACAATACCATACTGTCTCCCTTTTTTTGATATCGCCCAGCCCTATGTCCATCTGGTCTTTTAATTCATATTAATGGTGCATGATGTTATCACCGTATCAGATGGTCATTTATATCTGATAATATAATTTGATCTGGTATGAAAAACTTTATCAGTATTATTATTATACAGGCCTTCATCTAGGAAATAACTCAAGGGGGACAAAATAAGCGTGGGGGGGGCGACAGTATAAAGATCTGTGTGCATAAGCACATGGCATCTAGGGGGTCTGGGGGGCATGCCCCAGGAAATTTTTGTATTTTAGA